>OOFC01013410.1:0-26254 GCA_900323345.1 Pseudochromis fuscus | reverse complement strand
ACAACTTCTCCATTTTTAATGAATTTCCTGTCACATCTCTTTGTTAATGTGTCGCAGCCACAGAGCAGAGCAGGCTGAGCTAAAAGTCCATGATCAACGAGTCTGTAGAGATCGAGCCTTACAGAATAAATATTAACTTTTCCAGTGGTCACTCCCTTCACTCCACCACAAGAAAACATTTCAAATCAACCAACTCACAGCTCAGTGGGCTCTGAATTATTAAAAGATATAAAACACTGACTGTAAACAACACATGTGACTTTTATGATGGATGACTTAAACATTATTCACTGTTCAAACACTGTCTACCAGGCCTGAAATCCTTACTACTGCTATACATCAGAGGATGGGCTGGTGCCCTCCTGAGAAAGTTGCTACTTTTACCAGGTCTTATGTTATTATGTAAAGTGGCTGAGATGATGTTGTGGTGATTTGGTGTTTTATAAATAAAACTGATCTGAACTGAAGAGCAGTTTGTCACCTTGGTTTTGAAAGCTGATCTATAAATAGGCTACAACTTTACATGCTCACATGGCACAGCAAGCACATGGGTTCATCTGTGCTACAGGTTGGGTTCATGTAGATCACATTCAGGGAGAAAACAAACGTACAGTTACATCAGGCCCAAATCTGATGATATGTTTGTTTCAGATCTGAAATTTAGGCCAAGCTCTGTCACTGTAAACTCTTGGCTTCAGTCCTAACTTGTCCTCATATTGCCTTTTTTTTAAAATCATAAACAGGTAACCCACAGTCCATCCCTCAGATTACGACTACAGCTAATCATCAAGATATTTTGACATGTCACATTAGGAAAAGCACAGGTGTACATATTAAAAATAAGATGGCTGTATTCTAGTTAGCATCTCTGTAATGCAGCTGTGGGTTACTTCAACATCTGAATAAAATGAAAACACTTCATTGGTAACACTTCTGCTTTTACTGCTATGACAAGTCAAAGTATCGCTGGTAATGTTCTTAATTTTTATTTTTCAGTGTTGTTTCACATCATGTTTCAGTTTATTATTTAGAGTATAAAACACCACCTTGATATAGTGAGCAGACACTGTGGTGAACCTTTCTTTATTATTGAGATAATACCAAAAAAAGTTAAACCATCTAAATGTCTGACCAACAGTTCAAACCCTCCCAACAAATCACAAGAAGAAAATAGTAGCATTTTTATTGTTTGTTATTTCATTTATTTCTATATTTTTAGAGGGCGGGTCTATAATATTGATAAGATTTTATTTTTGCCATCTATTTTTCTTAATTTTCTTCATCATTGTAAAATTAGTCTGACTTATTACCACTGCTACCCAATTGGATGAGCAGGTATAGAACATGGATGGACTATTTGTTCATAATTCACATTGCAGTGTCTGATCTAATATTATTTTAGAGCTTATTTCTACTTCATCTTACAATTGCAAAGTGTCTCTCTTGTGTAACATGTTGTCCCTCCCTTCCTTTGCTGTGCCTGACCATGTGTGATTTGATGCACTGATGGTCACCAGGCGTGGCTGCTGCATGTTGTCCTGAGCTAAATCCTAACACGATGAGCTGTACATGTGTCCAGTCCAACATTTCTGCATCATCACTTGCAACTCTTCAGCCTTTTATTATGGGAGGTGACATCACCGTGATCAGTGCACTGGCTGCATTTCAGCACACTGTGTCTGCCCTGTTTGTTTCTCCATCATTTCTAAGGCCTGCCCGCTTCACGTTGCAATAAACAGCCCCGCACGACATTATTTAGCCTGCGTGTGAATGTAGGACACGGTGCTTTTAGGTCGGGGCCTTGGTTTCTCAGAGGTTTCTGCTCTCTGACGGACTGAGCTCCTGCAAATATTGACATGGGCGTCAGTTGCACTTGCACCCCGGAACAAGGATGTCTCCTGGCTAACGTTAGCTGCTCCACAGCCACAATGAATGGCCTTTAAAACGTATTTATTAACACGCACATGTGTCTGCTATTAATTGTTTACCCCCTCCGCTGTCTGCTGTCCTCCCCGATAAATAACCTCCCACCGCGGAGCTGAGTTTTGGAGACAATGTCGACGCTTCTCCCTGTAAACAGTTTCACACTGACACAGAGGACGACGCGCACAAAGACGCGTAAACAAATGGCTACGTTGGTGAGTGTATGTCCACGGTGAAGTGTAACGCTCTTACCCATTCCTGTGTTTACCGTCGTGTCTTTTGGGTCTCCTCACGGGCTGTAGCGGGATATTGTCGGTCATTCCTGCAGCTCCTGGGTAGCGGGTGGAAGCCGGAGCGGGTTTCTGGGCGGAGGCTTCGCAGCTGTCAGTCACAGTCAGCGGGTCCATCCACGGCGCGAGGACAGATGGTCCACAGTTCCACAGACAGCACGCGCTCAGACTGTGTATCACTGTCACAGCTAGTACCACATTTTATACATATAGTACACGTATAACTCCTTATTATTTATTTATTTATTATTTAATAACATTTGTTGTTAAATTTGATGTTCTACCCCCCTCTCCATTCAGCTATAGTGGTTTACATCATCCTCTAATGTGTTTACTGTTTGAGGTACTTGTACTTTACATGGCCTATATTTATAGTTATGTGTTTTATACTCATTCATTTTTTTTGAAGGAATATAGATAGATAGATAGATAGATAGATAGATAGATAGATAGATAGATAGATAGATGGGATGGGATAGATGGGTTATAGTCGTACAAGGAAGAAAACACATTATATATAAGCTTAGAGTAAAATAATTTACACTCTACAGAATGTAAACTAGTACTATGCTAAAGTATACCAAAAAAGAGCTAGTACAAAAATTACATAGAATAAAAATTTGAATTAATATGTATTCAAGGGATCCATGCCACAGAATTGGCCCCTGTGCCAATACATGAAATACTGGGCAGTAAATTGTAGTAGTTTTAGTTTACAGAGAAATATGTAATGCTATTTGGGGGCAGTGGTTACAGTAATGCACTGAAGTAGCTACTTTTCTTGAGGTGTTTGTACTCAATATATATTTATTTGTTTATTTCATACTCACTCTGTTGCATCAATGTTGCATCTTGATTCCACTTGTCACTGCAGTAAATTGTCATTAAATAGTTCTTAGGTTTGAGAAAGGAATATAATGATTGATATATATGGTGATTTCATCAGAGGCAGTGTGAGGATGTGTGTTTGGACACACAAAATAATGAATATAATGCTATTTGGGCAACTGCTGGACACTGACTATACCACTGCAGTTGGATACCATTTTGAATTATTTGTACTTAAAATATTTGTACTAATTTGTATTTTCGAAAGGAATATCTAAATTGCGTCCTCACTTTGCTACATTTTTAGATTTAGGTTTCTTTTATTTTACAATAAAACATGGGATCACCTTATAAAATATGATTAATTATTATAGGTAATTATCTTGCTGATTAAGTCTGATGCAGTTATGCTTGTGAATGAAAGATATGCTGGGACTCCACATGAAACTAATACATTTTCAGTTTTGCAACACAACTAATGGTGAGTGAAAGATGATGTCAGTGGAGTCTAGTCTGTGTATTCTTATATCATCTTTATAAATAGTATAAAACAGTTTAAACACATTGTTCAAATAACCTTAAAACCAAATTGAATGGATAAATAGCAATCAGTGTAGATTCATACTCTGAATTGGGCCATAAAAATACTTTTACCTTTAATACTTGATGCTTTGTGTGTGCTGGAGAAATTTCATCTAATTATAATTCTGCTTATTCTGAGTGTTTCCAGCACCATTACTACTGTGCGTGTACAAAAACATGGACTTTTTAATCCAAATACATACACAGATGTGAAGAAAATGTTGATGTGGCACTTTGAGGTGTGTCGTATTGCAATCTGTTTTTTTAATGTATTAGTATGTTGGATGGACAGAGTATGGAAACTAGAAACCAGTAGCAGAAATCACATAAGCTTTTACATGTTTTCAAACATTAAAGCAAAATGAAACAAGGACACACAAATGATTGGACACCACTGTAGCAAAATGTACCACTTGCATGAGTAATAGCTACGAATATTAAATTTGCATGCCACAACCCTGACCTCAGCCGGTGATATAGGCAGAGCCACAGCAATCTTTGTTATTATGATGTGAGGTGGCCAACTTTATGAAAATATGTATCCGGTCCATCCTGTTTCAATATTATGCAGACAACCTTGTAGTTTGATTTTTTTCCTCTTCATATATCCAGGTCTTTTTGTGAATGCTTGGCGATACATGTTTTGTGACGCTGTCCATTACATGAATCTAATCGCCATTAACACAAACTATAGCATCAGATCGTACCAGTGAATCGAGTTGGCATGAAAAACAACTGGTCTCAAAAAAATAAATACATAAAACTGACTGGATTGATTGCATTGCAAGGTTTTCTGTACTCACTGTATGCCTACAATGAGAATAATTATGCAGAGTGGTGGTATAAAAAAGGACAAGGGCATTATATAGTTGACCTCAAATGGATTGTGGACACACAATTTGACAGCATGCTTCAGTCTTGGATGCAAATAGTTTTTCGTTGAGAATGCAAAATACCAAGGGATTAATAGGTCCTGGTGGTTAATTAGAATAGAAAAAAGGATTTAACCAGAGTCATCTGAAGGTGAATTGATGTAAATGAGAGATTTTTATGTATATTAAGACGGGGCTACTGTGCTGGCGTAGAAATCACCATGAGGGTATAGGTTGCATCGCAGTGGTTGTTTTTCTGCTCAAAAAGTTGCTTGTTTTATCGCAAATAATGACAGAACAGTGTTGAAAAAGTCACCCTGATTTTATTTTTTCCAAAAATCAGATAACATTTATGTGAAGGAAACATAACAAAAAAAAGAAAAGAAAAAAATTTACATTGTAAACAGATCAAATTGGCTCAACATTACTTGAACTGTGGAGACAACTTGAAAGCAGTTTTGACATGGTTTGCTAAAGAAAGGCACAATTTGGCAAATGCATATCGATAAAGGAATGTACAGCAGGGGCCTACAAAAGTACTGTGACCATTTACTGAGTTGTGTAAAGTGTCCAGTGATACATTCATTACTGTTCAACTCAGCAGGTTGAGAATGAAAAGTCTTAAATCGTACTCAGAAACAGAATGTATCAGAAAATGTACAGAACATTGCATTGAGCGTAAGGGGCACGGGGGACAACTAAAATCTAAACGAGGTAGAACTTACCCCCTAAACTCAAAGCATTTCATGTATTATAAATAAATTAATGATGCTACAAATTGAGAAGATAACCCAACAGAAAACAAAAACAGCGCGACAGTCACTTTAAATGGTTGTTTCTGGCAGAACAGGAAAAGACGACAACACAGTTGATTTGCCCTTTTTTTTCTTCTTCGATTAGCCGTTCTAATAAAAGCAGTGAAATGTAAATGCAACTAATACCTGAAATAAAGTGCAGGCATGAAAACATTAAGCTTATGATCGCCTTTAGAGCTCAGCCAACTAAATTTGACCGTGCATATTTAGAAATGGAATATGGGTTGAAAATGTGACTTTAGTAAACTGACGAAAAATACAAAACACATGCCACACTACATGGTACAACACACTAATTTATCAGTGTAACAGAGGCTTCATAACAACCTAACGGTGCCCTGAAATGCAACAGCAACATTTTATATCGGGTTAGGCACTTTTGCAAAAGGTTATCAACTACTGTATCTTGGCACCGATGCAACAGAATTACAATCTACATTATCCAAAAACTGACGACTGACCAGTTGCACCTTGATTTAATAAGCAAGGCAGCGAGATAATCAGTCAGTTTAATCAAAGGCCCCTTCAAAATGAGACAAGCTAATGACATTTACCACTACAAAAATGTACAATGTCATAAAACCTATAGCACACAAGAGGAGGGAAAGTAGTCATTACAGACACATGTGGTAAACTACACCATTATTTCTGAACACTGAGACTGTGTCCTGACTGGTCAGACTGGTGTTCTTAAAGTCATGCCCTGAAACTTTTCCTGTTAGTCAAAATCCTTCAAAAAGTATCGAGGATACAGTTTGGATTAAAGCAGTTTCAAGTAAGTTATACATTCAAACTTCTGGATAGACAGCAAAAAACAAAAGTCACAGGAAAAAAATACCCGCATATATATTTATATAAAATAAAATACAACTACAGTAGTTATATCAAGTTCAACTAAAAGTAACACTTGAGAATCATTGAGATCAGGAGGGAGCTGCAATGAAGTAGAACTCTACAAGGTTTTCTCTGAACATTGATTGTACCTCTTTCAAAAAAATAGGAGACATTCACAAACTGAATAGAGGCGATGGCTAAAGAAACCTAATTAACTGCAATTTTACCCTCCTCCATGAAATGTGGGAACTGGGATTTTGGCACACTGTCAGAGCTATTCTTCTCGATTTCAGCGACGGTTGCGGGCAGGCCAGAGTGGGATCCATCCATTTTCATGAGGCCTCCAGTGGATCCGATCAGCGGCCCACCGGCAGGGCTCCCGGGCATTGGGATGCCGCCTCCCTGGATGACAGAAATTTCATTTGTCTTCATAGTCAGGCCACCGCTGAAAGCAGCAGCAGCGTACTGGTTCCACAGAGACGGGTCAAAGTTCATCGTTGGAGCCCCCAGCTCTTTGGGGGCCTGCATGATCTCAGGCAACATCTTAGCCTCGGAGCCCATCGCCATCAGCGCCATGGGATTATCCAGAGACAGACGCTGACCACGGCGTGATGAGTTGTTCCACATGTGAGTGCCGATATGCACCTAAATAAAACAAGACACACATTAAATTAGAATTTCTATACTGTACATACTAAAGATTACTACATTAGTCAAACACTTGCACTTACAAGTCAACAACTTATCAGACATGGGTTGACTTACCTTTAGATTTCCCTTCGTGGTGAAAGCCCTGCCGCAGATGTTGCAGGCAAATGGCTTCTCCCCGGTATGAGTGCGCTCGTGGATCTGCAAGGCGCTGGCAGAGGAGAAGTTCTTGCCACAGACATTACACACATGCTGTTTGGTTGACCGGCGTGGTGCAGTAGAGATCGAGGAGGGCATGGCTGTTCCCTGAGGCATGTGGGAGCTAAACAGCCCATGAGAACCCAAAGGATTCTCCGGAGGAATCTTCATCTCCAGACTGGCCAGACTTGATGGTATCCTCATGAAAGACATGTTGCTGGGGGCTGCTGATAGAAAGAGTGGACAATTAGACCTAATCATTCTTTACAACAGTGTCAAAGATACTTTTCTCAGCTATGAAACTCACCATAGTCTCCATTTGTAAATGGCAGGCTGGGTTCTTCTTTGATCGCTTTGGGAGTGAAGCTGCTTGAAGCCGTGAGGTCAAGGGCTCCACTTGACTCAGTGGCATCCTGAGCCCCTTCCGGGTCTGGTTTTGATGCACTGTGGGCAAGTTCATCAACAGCAGACTCCGGAGACTTACTACTAATGTTGTTTCCTGGGGAAGAGGAGGGAAATGACATGGCCGAGTCAGAAATAGCAGGACTACGGCCATTCTGATACTCCTGCTCTTTGGGAGCCTGAGGGGATTCTTTGGATGTTCCCTCGCTTTCAGAAGTTGTGCTACTCTGTCGTTTCAGTGCAAGAGCAGAGGTGAGATTCTTCAAAACATCTAGGCTGGAAAACATGGCTGGGGCTGCATGCTTCTGTGCTTGTTCCTCGGGTGGCAGTGAATTCGAGGTGTCGTTTGGCTTCTGGGAGTTCAGCTCTGGCTCGTGATCTTCCATGCTTGCTTCAAAACCATTGGCATCCATTGGCTTCTCGTCTGGCAGAGATGGCTCCATTGCTTCTGCTGCTTCAAACTGGTTTTCTGGCATGGGGGTGTTGGGGATCTGCCCACCCATGTGCATGCGGATGTGCTGCTGCAGAACCACGGCATTTGTGAACTTCTTCTGGCATATGGGGCATGAATGCTGCATTTTCAGAGGCGTGTTAGCCCTGTGCACTCCATAATGCGCCTTGAGGTTACCCTTTGTGGAAAATGCACGGCCGCAGATCTTGCACTTGTAGGGTCGTTCGCCGGTGTGTGTGCGGTAATGCATTTTGAGCGAGCTCTGGCAACTGAGCACCCTGTGGCAGATCACACACTCATTGGGGTCATTGGTCCTCTTTTCCAGGCCATCCACCATCTGCTGAAGTTTTGCAGTTCCAGAGCTCTGTTCTCCTGTGAGGGCATTACCACTCATATGATGCAGCGCTCCAAGCAGATCTTTAGTGTCCTTCTGATTTGGATCCAGCCCAGCGTCTTGGCCAAACACAGAGGAAACAGATGGGGAGCCATCACTTGTTGATGGGGAGGGTCTCTGGGAGAATGGGTCCCCTCCAAAGCCATCAAATGTTTTGAATCCTGGTATGGATGATGGGTTGAAGCCAGCAGCTGGATGACTGAGCAGAGGCTTTATTTCGGACATATTTGACTCATCCATAGGCACAGACATACCAAAGGGAATGCCATTACTGGTGGGAACATTGTCAAGGTGCTCTGGGACAGGATGAGGATTCATGCTGATGTTCGGATATTTGTCTTTGTGTCTTTGGAAATGCACTTTGAGGTTTCCTTTGGTTGTGAAGCGGTTCCCACAGATGTTGCACTTGAAAGGCCTCTCGCCGGTGTGAGAACGCAGGTGAATCTGGAGGGCGCTGTCATTGCCAAAGGTCTTTCCGCAGTATTTACACTTGTGCTTGTATAACGAGTCCCCATTCTTTGAATCTGGTGGGACGTTCAGCATCTTTGTCTTTACTTTTTTCGAGGACTCGATCCCTGCTTGGAGGCCGGTGAAGGTGGCCGGAAAACCAATCACACCTGGTGACTGGGGCAGCAGTGCTGGTAAACGGCCGGCCAGATCTGGAACACCTTTCAAAATGTCTGTTTTAGAACCCAGTCCTGCACTCAGAGAGGTAGGGATGCCAGTGGGAAGAGGTAGTTTACCTTGCTTCATTGTCTCCATGGAAAGACTCTGACTTCCGGTCCTTTTTCCTATCAGAGCTGCTGCAGCAGAGAGCTGTTGAGAGAGGTGGGCACCGAGAGCTTTCAGAGGGTCCATCGCTGCCCCTACTGATGATTGGAGACCCTGGGGGGTCATCATGGCTACTTGGATTCTGATCTGTTCTGTGAGCTGGATTTGCTGTAGCTGCTGTTGCTGGAGGCACACTAGCTGTTCCAGGATCACTGGGATGGCCTGCAGGGCTTCCTGTGATGAAGCCAGAGATGAAGAATGTTGGGAAACAGCCACTTTAGTGTCGGCCATGGCTTCGAGTGTGACATTTGAATCTTGCATTTTGGGTGAGGGCTGGAAAGCCATCTCAGGACTAGCAGATATCTCTCCTTGATCCTGGTGTCCTGAGTCCTCTGCATTCACACTGGTGTCTTCCTCCAATCTTTCTAGCTGCTCTGTGTTGGCATGTGATAGGGAATGATTGCTGGACCCACCGTCATCATGGTCACTGGTCAGGTTTTCAGGAGAACCGTGTGAATATTCCTCAGGCACTTCGTTACCATCTCCGTCTCTCATGATGACAACCTGCTGACTTTTAGTGCAATTTTTCTCGTGCTCAAGAAACTCCGCTTCATCAAAGAACTCAGCACAACATTTGTTGCAGACTCTGGTCTCGTCCATTCTGAATCTCTTTACTTCATTTCCAGTCTCCTCAGCCTGATCATCTCGATGAATCCCTGAAAAATGAGATCAAAAGATTTTAATTAATAAAAGACAAATCATTGACAAATTAAAAATGATAAACAAATTGATGTGCTCAGCTGAGTAATATACAGATTTCACTTTTGTTAATGAAATACCAGTACACCTTTAAAATATAACAATAGTGCCATTAAATATTTTCTCTTTTTGACAATGTATCAAGGAGTTTGTTTGTTGTATTTCACAATATTACAAAAATGTTGCTCTCACTGTGTCAACTCTTTGTAGGTCACAGCACTCAATTTGCCTATTGTCCACAGGGCCAGCAGAGGGCAATCATCTGCCTTTGACACTACCCACAACAATGTCCACAAAGACAAAGAGCCATAGATTGGGCATTAAATTACTGTTTCTGAAATAAGAAACCAACTCTTTAAAAAAAAAAAAAGGTGCGAACTTAGACACACCTTCGGGTGTTTCTTCCGCCCAATAACAAATTGAATCCAGAAAGAGATCAATCTTGGTTTTACAAGAACCATGAATATGTATAAACTCTTAGACTGAATTTGATGTCCCATCCAGTTGGTATAAAATAGTGTGTGTGAGGAAATACAACTCTACATTTACAATGCAAAGAGAAGAAAAGAAAAGAAAGGGGGGTGGTAAATGCTGATTACCTTCAAGCATTTTCACAGCCTGTGAAAGCCTGATAAGTGCTCCAAGTGTGCATTTTAATTTGTCTGCTAACCAAGAGGCCATTTCACAACTGGGTGTATAGTTAAATGCTAATGCGTCAGAGAAAGGGGGTAGGACCACCTGTTTGCATTTGCCCAAGGAAACTATTGGGACTTGTTAATTGCTCACCAGGAGGCAATGAAGTGGTGTCACGAAAAAAAAGTTGCAAACTGCATTACATTCAAAACCATGAGACGGAGCAGGGCTCTGCCGCACACATTTACGCACGATACAGCCGATCCGCTCTTAACTGTTCACTTTGATGGGAACAGTGCGCACACAGTGTCACTAATCAGAACCTGATAAATAAATATTTTAGTGAAAAGAAAAAAAAAACACAACTTGTTCATTCAGTATATACAGGAGGCAGCACACTAGTTTGCCACTTGACGGCGCATGACCTGCATTTGATCACCTTTAGTGACATGACACGAGGTCAGACTAAACATTGCATTTCTGCGCTTAGATCACGATTCTGTTCTCATGTTTTATTACAGAAACGTCTCCATAACAGATACAAACCAGAAAATCCACGCTATTCCCCGATTCCCCCTCCAATTATAAGGTGAGGTCCACGCCAGAGCTGGAACTTGCATATGGTAACACCAAAACGCACCCCCACCCAGTCTCCACAAAAAGGCCACTGCTCCATCCCCCACCTCTCCACATATGTACGAAAGGAAACAGTCATGCATTAAACTGGGGGATTTATTACCTTTAGGTCAGCTTACTCCAGAGTCACATTTCATACAGTTTTTTGGGGACCGCTTTGTTTAAAACTTCAATTTTGGCGCACGGTCGAAAACAAATTCCACAAAATATAGTAACTCAACACATAATGTTTCATTGGAAATAGCAAAAGGGATCGGATAATTAAAATTGCAACACAATAAAAAATGGTGACTGTAACAATGACCACCCAGATCCAGCCAAAAAGCGAAATTACGCACAAATCTTCACATTAATTATATGTGACGTTTCGTAATAAATGAAAAGTAATTGGCAACATCTGAATGATATAAAGAAAAGTTGTACACGACAGATTCTGACCTCTCTGGGCAGCCACTCTTTGCTATAGAGTTAAATGTAACCAAAAATCAACAGGTAGGCGAATCAATGAATCAAAAAAAGTTCTAAACGAGTGCACCGTCTCCAATTCAGCCCACGAAACACGAATAACCCAAATAAAGTTACCCACCTGGATGAATGCTGCAAGTTAAACCTTTAAACCAAACAAACGCGCACAAAACAAGATGCGCTTCGGTTCTTTGAAGAATACAAAATGTTTACAGTGTTGCTTTTTTTAAAGAAAAAAAACTAATCTCTCGGAGCACCTGTATGTCCTCAAAATACTTTGTCGCTTCCCACGACTGCAGCTACGTTTTAATCCTGGCCAACTCAAAAGGACAGCTACAGGTCAAAGTGCGACAGGAACAATGTAAAAGTCAGTTCCCAAAAGTTTGAGATAAAATGTCGAGAATTCGCAGCGTGGCCGAGCTACATGTAAAGTTTTTTGTTAACCAACTGTGCGTAAAAGCTTACCATTTTCTGCGGAGCCGGGCTCGTCGGAGTTGATGTGCTGCGGTTTGGCTTGCTTGCGCCTCGACATGGTGCAACCATCAGGAGCAAAGAGTTCCGGACAATTTTCCTCCGCTTCTTCAACAAAAAATCTTCGGCTTGTGGAAAATTAGCCCCTCAAGTAGAAATGCGCATGTCAACGTAATTATTATTATCAATAATGCATTGCGATTTATCACGGTCCTCTGACAGCTGATTGGCTCCAGTCCAAGTGCTCACACATTATTCAAATGTGCTCCCTATTGATGAGCGGAGCGCGGTGCCAGGAGGGGGCGGGAGGAGCCCTGCGAGTGGACGGACGGTAGGATGGAGGCTGGCTCAATAACACCCAACTTATCGCCCTTTTTCCTCGTTCGTGGAAAAAAAATATATGTAGTGGCATCGACAGACACAAGCGAACAAAAGATCAGCCAAACATCCCTCTCTTGATTTGTAGCCAACTTGCAGCTATTTAAAACTTTTTATTCAGGACAAAATATAGATATTATATTCCCCAAATGCGCTTAAATGGTGATCCTTTGTGGCTTAGGTTTTATTTGTGTTTGAGTGCTGCCCAAACTGATCCATGTCCTCCTACTGCATCACTGTATTTACAGTGTTCCTGTGGGAAAGTCACTTTATGGTAATCAAAGCATACACATATATACACAGGCTACTATTTTAATATTTTATTCTTATGACGAGTAGCAAGACTATATATGTGCATTTTTGCCTCAAGAATGTGCAGCAATAAAGGGTACAAGCACATCTGTTTTTAGTATTATAAATCTAAAAAAAAAGGTATATGTACTATGTATACAACTTATGTATATATAAGCATTACTTGGAAATGCTCCTATCATGAAATTACTATGAGAAAACAAAACAGCTCAGTGCAAACAATAATAAGGAGAGAAAGAATAATACAGCAATAATCTGGGTGACTATGTCAGAGAGATTAATCATCTGCAGTGATGTGGTATTTAGTAAAGAGGCAGATGTCACTGTTTTCTACATGTCAGTGTCTTGAACCTCCCAAATATACATCTGAACAAACTTACACAAAAAAGTGAAAAAAAAAAATCATCCAGAGTTGTCTTTTTGAATTAAGAAAGTGCTGGAAAATGTGCTGTTCTTTCACATTAACATTCACATTGTGTCCAGTTGGTCCCTAAAGCATTCCAGGAAGTTCACCACACATCACTAAGGAGAATTTACAAAGGGGGAACCTTTACAGTGCTACACAACAACACACAGAGGTCATCCTCCCATGTTGGGTGAAATATACAGGGTCTGTGTCATGTCTGTGGTTTACAGTGTCACAATCAAATACCATGTTTCTGCAGGACATACAGAATAACCTGTGTGTCTTATACTCGTGCCGTCCTCATTTGCAGATTCCCTTTGCAGACTGGAATTTATTTTTGGAGCGTGGCATACCAAGGACATACCAAGCTGTGTGCAAATGTTGCTGTACAGACACTCAGGGGTCAATTGAGATTAATGAAGTGTGGGAAAAGTCTGTTTTGGAGACAATTTTACACGCAGCATGTGCAGGAGAGGAAAGAAAATTTACTATAATGGAAGAAGAATGATGTTTTCATCATGGTAAAAATGAGAAGTTAAAATCACACATTTAGAAATCAGACTGTCAAAGACTGTCAAAGGTAAAAAGGGATTAAGCTAGATGAAACATTTGAAGACAGTCCAGTGAAATAAGTCGATTACACAACATCCTAACAGACATTTAATCTCAGAAAACTAATATTAAACAATTCAATGAAAAAAATCAAGTCTTTCTGATATATAAAAATATCATGATGCAAACAAATCAAATCAAAACAGTAAGGATTTGTTGCCTAAAAGTAAAGCTTGATACTCATTTAACTGCCTCTTTTAATGTAAAGGTTAAACTTTCTCTTTAAAGTAACTTTTTGGGAAAAAATAGGCATTTAAAGACTCCATCTTTGCAATAATTTATACTTTATATTTTTGTTGTTAAACTATCATTTGGCTGCACACATAAAAGAAAGATAAAGAGTCGTTTAAAAATACGACGTATCACTTAAATCACCTAAAGGCCACAGTCTGAGTTAAAAAAATGAAGCGCAGCATGCAAAGCTGAAATCACCACACCTCATATGAATGATTGGTCCTTCTGCCGTTTCTTTTTTCAGCCCCAAATGCCTCAGCGTGTGTTATATAATGCCACAGCTGATAAGTGTGAGACAAAGACAATGTATTCAGATAAACAAATGCCCTTTAAGGGACAGGCTGAAGGTGAAAAAGAGGGGAGTGCTGTCTAGACAGTTTATGGCCCCAATAAGAAACTATACTTTGAATACACTGTTTCTTCTACGTTCAATCTAAACAACTCAAACTGTGCACAGTCGTAAAGCTGCAGTTGTGGGAACCAGAGGGACGTCAGGTATATGACCCACTCCTTTTGAAATAATAACACTGACAAGCAAATGTCAAATTCTAATAAAACATATGAAATAAATACATCAGTTTTTACATTGACATTTTTTCTGTGAAAGAAGAGAAATCCATTTCCTGTGCAGTGATTGTTTTGTAAAAAAAAAAAAAAGCAATACTCCATATAGACGTATAGATCCTTGGTGTAGTTATGTTATTTTGTTGACTGTCAGGATCCATTGTGATCATTTTGCACTGGTCAATGTCAGTTATGTCATTTCTGAAAAAAAAAAAAAAAAAAAAAAGGTTGTGGCCTGAGGACAGTGACTATTTCATATCCTGGCCCGGTGTGAGATTGCAGAGCTTCTCAGACGTGTCGCTTGCCCACGCTTTACGATGACCTTGCGGTGAACACAAACAATAACAGCCCACAACACTTGGTTGAGGAATTGTGAATTGAACATGTGTTTTTTAGGACTCAGTAAAAGATGAAAGGCAGAGCTCAACTTGGGAAGGATGAGCTATTTCACATCAGTGTGACAATCAGAGCCGCTGTCAAAACAAGGCTGAATTTTGTGGAAAAGTGTCTGCTTTACTCATCCTTGTTGAGTTTATTATAACCGGTATCGGCCAAATTATTCATGTTGTAGTTTGAAGTCAGGAATGAGTGTTTAAAATCTCTTTATGTTAAGTTATTCATGTTGAGAAATGGGGGTGGGATTCAGTAAGTTTTCTTCTTCCCACTCCTTTTCCTGTGTAAAAAAAATCCTGCTACATTTTGATTGTGCATTCATCAATAAATAAGTTGTGTGTTTGAATTATTCTGTGAGACTGCACTTAGCTTTTGTGCAACTTGTGAACGGTGTGATTTCAAAAGCTCAAATACTTGGATAAAAATAGTTTTAAGAGGAAACACTTTATAACTCGTCCTAACCTTCAACTTCATTTGAATCCATCCCTGAGCTTATTGCATCAAAGTGTAAGATTGCAAATCATTAACTTTATACTGGACGAACAAAAGGGGGGAAAAAATGCACTTTCTTATGTAAAACCCTGAAAACTAAAGCCAGGCTGTTCATGTGTCACCATTTCAGATGTGTTCTCGCACCACAAATAGTTTTTTAATGGTTGACCAGTTTTCTCGTTCACTCGGGATCAGGATTTCTTCTGAGTGTATTTCCTAGATCCTGTTTTATTATTTTATCCTCTGTTGGCTTTCTTCAGGTGCCCCCCTTTAAAACATTTCCTCCCTTGTAGCCATAAATAACGTCATTAAACTTACACAAAGGACAAAGGGAAAAGTTCTTTTTCATGCAAGACTTGATTCCCATGGAAAGGGTAAGTAATGCTGAGGACAGGCAAACACAAATGAAAACAGTTCGGGTGACCTTTTTTTGTTACTTACCTAAGGTCCTGTGGTTTTTTCCATTCATATTAGTCATATCACAACATAACCTCGCTCGTAGGCGATCAATGCGGCTTTTTTTCTACGAGAGCACTCTTAAGACTGTACAGTAATTTTCCCTGCCACCCTCGGTTTTCAATCATCTAAACATGGCATTATCTAGAAAATACAAGCATGGCGGCTCACTGCAATTACTATAGTGTCCGACTGTTTTCATTATTGATCAGCACACACCCTTTCCAATGTCCTCCTTTTCATGAACGTGTATTTAGTTCTTTTGTTTGGTAGCATCAGCCTAGAATAGAGACCGAGGGCATTGAGGTGAAAGGTATTGGATGTTTGTCCAATATTGTTTTTCTCCCTTTTGAAAAGCATAACACATATGCAGCCTGTCACACACATAGCCACTGGTCACCAGTCCCACCTCCACACAGAAATGAGTGGGTTTTTTTGCTTATTGTGACTTTGCTTGTGTGTTTGTGCAGAAGGCACAGAGTTTGGCACTAAAAGGATGTTTTCATGTTAATGTGTTGAAGGGTTTGACGTTTCCCTGTCGACGCCTTGAAACTGAGGGCGAGCCCAGCTTCAGTCCAGGTCCAGTATCTAACTCAGAGTGTGAAAAATTAACTTTTTAGTAAATTAAGACGTGTATCATATTTGTCAGAAGCACCAGAAGTGTTTGTCGTGAGGCACAGGAAGTAAATGTAATTGTAAGATTTAAAAAAAATCTGATTACCGTATTTTCTGGACTATAAGCTGCTACTTTTTTACAACGCTTTGAATTTAAACACCAGTGTTTCTCATGTATCGGTGGCACGAAGCACGTTAGCTTTTTACAAGCTAGCAAGCTCAGTGCCGCCGATACATTTAGCATCGTCACATCAGAGCCGGTCAGAGTGGACCACATGAAACTGTTCGAATAAATTCAATAGCGGCTTATAGACAGGTGCGCTCAATAGTTTGGAAAATACGGTAAACGTATTATTTTTCTGTAGAGCAAATTATTTCTGAAACTCGAGGAGGAAAACATGGCTGCCCCTACATCGGATTAAACCATTTTCTGATTTTTATCAAGAAGCTCTGTTGAGATTTGACCAATGTAGCAGCCAATCACAACATATTCAAATGCAAGAAACACAACATATGAAACAAAAACTTACAGTAACACAACAACTTTAAATTCATCTCAACATATGTTTGATTGCTCCAAGTTATTTCTATAAAACACATTGAGAGGAGGATAAAAATGTGGCTGCAAGAAATCCAGGCAGAGCACATAACCAAATGAAACAAAACCATTTGCATGCTAAGAGTTGAGCTGGTGGAAATGGCTGTAACACCTGGGTGAAGCAGGAAGTGTAAAGGACTCTGTCTTCAAACCAGATCTGTGTCTTTAGAGATAGCAAGATCAGGGCTTATTTGTCTCACACCACTGACTGACCGAGAGGCTGGGGGGTTGGGGCTGGAGGAAATTATGTGCCACAGCATTCCACAAACAACTTCTGCTCTGAATTCTTCACATTTACTTTTAGGCCATCATTTTAACCCAAAAGTGTTGCAATCCAGTTGCTACACATACATTTTTTTTCCTTTAAATATTACAGTTAGCAACATTACACAAGTCAGTGTTTTCTTTTAGGTTTTGGTTTATAGTGATGGTAACAGTCTAATATCCTGCTCCACCCACAGTGTGTGATCTGTGTGAATGTGTGTGTGTGTGGGTGAGGGGGGAGAGATCAGTGGCCCACACATGGCTGTAATTTAATGGAGAATTGCCCAGTGGTTCCTGTGCAGAGGTAAACACACCAATAGTCAGGCTTTTGTTATTGCATGACTATGACAACTGCCCCCCATCAATAAACAATAGAGCGTTGGGGGGGAAACAAGGACTCACTGTATGAAGAGAACCCCACTGTGTCCACTTCTCACTCTCACTCCTGATCAGCAAAACTGAAGAAGCGTATGATGACTGGACTGTGCGTAACCACGACAACACATATATCACATTTAGAGGTGTTTCCAGACAGCCTCCTGCGTTTGATTTGCTTGAATTTGCACATCTCTGTCGTGGTTTGAGGGAACGAGGAGGTCAAACTTGAAGAATTTGAGACACAATAAACAAAGAGATAGGCAGAGCTTGGCAGTCACCATCAAGCTGTGAGTCAACAGGGGGCCAATCCTTCAAATCTGAGATGCAATCTGGGTCAGGGCCATAAACATTTACAGGGTGGGAAGTGCTGAGCAGAGGGGCTGCAGGATATCAGTCCTCTCTCACTTCTAATTAGCTTATGAGAATGTAACAGTTATACAACAGCACACTGCCAGCTCCTGTGTTGCTTATATCTATGTTTTCAGTTCAGTTGAAGAATCACCTCAAAGGATATTTTTAATATCTCCCTTATAATGTTCTTTTGGGAGATCTGATTGTCAACAACAGGCTGATTAACAGGCCTTCAGAAAACATAAACTTCAAATTAATGGACTTTAAAGTAAATTACTGTCGGCCGGTCTGTTCAGTAACATCTGAGGAATGAAAGAAGTCAACTTTGCAAATGAAAAAATGATTTGAGTTGGTTTATGGCGCATGAGAACACATGTTAGTCCCATTTATGTTCACGTTGATGGATTAAGTTTTGTGAGGAGAGAGCAGCCAGATGGCAAAGTGACCAGAGTAAAGTATGGTGCTGATGAAACATTGATGATTGTAACACACCCATGTTAACATGATCTCATGCTGACTTACACACACACACACACACACACACACACAGTTTCTGGACTTGCAAAGAAACAAAAATTCTGTAATTGATCATATTCGGGTCATGCTTATTTCCACTCACATGAAAGTTCAAAGTTATTTCTTTTTTCTTATTTATGTTTGGAGCTTTTATTTCTTTTTTCCTACTTAATTTTTGGGGTAACCTGTTTGTGCCAGCCTTGTACTTATTTTATTTATTTATTATTCATTTATCTATTGTGTGTTTCTTTTGTAATGTAATGTACTGCACTTTTTTATGCATTACCTGTGTAGCCCATCACTGTGTTTCTGTATTTTTATCGCTGTTGTAAAGCACTTTGTGACCTTTCTCTGCACTCTATGAATAAATTTTACTTACCTACTTCATTTTTGGTCATTTTTCCACAACACAAGCAGCTGAAGCTGACCTAATATCCCCTCAGTGATCAGTAAAGTATGCTGATTTTATTCCTACATATATATTCTGAGATGAGATGTCGCCGATTAAACTCTCACAGAGAAAATACAAATTCAACTGTGATTTAATGATTCAAGCAACTTTAATGCAATTTTGAAATGGTTAATTTAGCATCAGCTAAAAGCTCTCAGGAGTGTGTGTGGGTTTAAAAAGGGGGGGGAACTTCCCTGAATACAAAAGAAACACGCAGCATAAAGCACTTGACACTGAATGTGGTCGTTCTCCTGGAGCTCAACAACTATAAGACACCTGGTGGGTTTTCAGCCTCTTCAGTGTAGGTTTACAGCAGCCGCTGACAAAGACAGCCGTGGACCTCAGAGGTATTGACTGCCTCCTGTGACTGCTGAAAGAAACTCTTAATCCCCTCAGCCTCTGCCTACTGTATTCACTTTAAAAGGCTTTTAAAATCTGATCACATTTCCTATAGGATGAGTAAATATTGTGGAGTTTTTATTGAAGTTGTATCTTCTTGATTCTCCATCATGTCTAATTGTTCAAAAACAAAAAGAAATTGAAAAGTTGCTTATAATTGTTATTTTTTCTTCCTCTTCTCGATACAGTTCAAAGAATCACAGCTCGTACGACCACGAGTGCTGCAGGGACATGGATAAGAGTGTATTATGGTTGTTATGGCAACCACAGAAATGGCTCCTCCGCTGAACAATAGTCAGATGGGCCTTTGGGGAGGCCCAGTGGCAACCCCCTCCACACCCACATCTGCTGCCCTCACATTCAGACTTATGGGATGTTCTGCCGATTATTTTCTGTCCTGCTCTCGTCCATTCAGAGCTGACAGGCTGAGAAAATGAGAATGAAATTAGGAATCCTGCCAACATCTGTCCAGGGACTGCAACGTGCTGAAGCTCAGTTCAGACAGGAAGAATAAAAAAAAAAAAGAGAGACATATGAAGTTTAAAAAGTGTGTGACAAAAGTTCTTATGTGCAAACTAAGAGGCAGAAACATGCATGTGAAAGGGGGGCTGTGGATAATAACTGTGCATAGCAACCAGGAAAGTATGCAGGAGTTAGCATATGCATGATCCTCGGAGCTGCTGTGTTGTGGGTAAAATTTGTGTTAGTTGTCAGAAATGCCACATTTACTGGATGTTGCTTTATGGGATGTACTGAAAAAACATAATTCACAGGATGTAAAGGGCACATCACTCTCTTCTTTGAGAGAGAGCGGATTAGTCTATAAGAAGCAAAACTGTAAATCACAAGCTGAACAAAAAGAAGAAAACCCTATAGTGGCTTTGTCTTCTGACTCCTACAGCAGCCTCGGAGGAATTGGACTGAAGCCACCTGCACGTCTGCAAAGCCACCGTGGACAGTGAGTGAGGGACAGATACACTCCTGTTGCTTTGCTGCATGATGGACTGTCCTCAGTACACACATATAAGGCATAAAAAGCTCATTTATTTTCTTTTAACTTACCCGAACAACAGGAATTAAACTCCAAATTAGATTACAACATGTATCTGACATCATAACATAAAAAAACTAAAAGTAGCACTCACTCAAGTTAAGTCAGTTTTATTTATTTAGTTTATTTGTGTCATCGGGAAAAGGTGAGAAACAGAGCAACAGATTCCAGCCATACAGAAAATGCTTTAAAGAGCAAGTCCACCTATGAGGTGTCCAGACTTGTATTACTCGTTTGAATCCCTGCGCTGTTTAGCAAGACCTGCCCTGATCAATAAGTAGCCGAGGTATGCATCTACTTAACACAGATAAAGAAAAATTAACCCTGACTTCTCCTAAACTGCACTGACCACTGATGCGTTTACAGGCAAGAAAAAAAAAAGAAGAGAAAAGAAAGACTTCAAACTTCAGGGTACCCAAGCCCCCGCATCCATATTGATTAAACAAATTTGCCACAAATCATTTTACAAATGCCCAGTGGGGGGCTATAGAGGGTGGTGGAAATGCCCCATTCATGCTCTGTCCTCCCCCGCGGGGCTGAAACCTCGACTCTTGGCTCGTTTAAGCGTGCTGACAGCCTCTGATCCTCCGGCCATCTGCAGGGTGGGCCGGCCAGCGCTGAGGGGTCTTTGTGTTCGAAACTTTAGGAGATTTAAACAGTGAAACAAGAAAAAAAAATATTAAGGTGAAAGATCCCCCCTCCTCATAATTCTGGTTCTAGCTCATTTGCAAGACACACAAATCAAACTGTGAAGTCAAAATGGCGTGGAGCACACTCCCCCTGAAGGGAGCCGCAATGTGAAACACCTTCATGATGAACATTGTGTGTTGATTTTTTAGTATCTGTTAAGTGACTTTCTCTGCAGCACACAGCAGATGCCTGTTGTGCTCTTTCAGTGACTCATGAAAATTTGGGTAAACATTAGCTCCGCCTCCCTCTCCACACTCGGCTTTGTGAATGAAAATGGGTGGAGACAGCTGCGCCGAGTGTACATGCATGTGTGTGAGGATTAGTATTTTTTCGAATGCAGGTGGGTGTGTGCATGTGCACGGACACGTGCTCAGTCGTTGCCCTGCAGGGGAAAGTAAACATGCAGACTTTACATATTGCACAACAAGCAAGTATTACATTATTTCATGGTTTCTGTTTGCATAGATTTCAGTTTAGATTATCTCTAAGTCTGGGTTTAGGGATTTTATTTAAATGCATATGTTTATCTGTTTTATCTCACCTGCATCTGTTTTATATTTTTCCGCTTTAAATTCACAATATGTGTCTTAATAATACAATTAGATTCGAAGATGCAAAAATATGTGCTGCAATCAATGCCCAAGCAGAAACAGTGAGATCTGAACACCTGATGAAAACCCTCACCTGAAGTTTAATCATCGCATATTCTCCAGGTTCTCGTCAGTAAACTCTGCCACTGCTCAGTGTAAGGAGGCCATTCCTTCCCCTTCTTATAACCTCAAACACATGGCAAAGCTCCTATTATTTTAACTGCTTCCAGTTACTTCAGATCTCACTCGACCTCTGAGTGCAATCAAGAGAGGGAATGACCACATTAAAACCACCGGGCCGGGCGACAGCTTAGGTTACCCCGGTTATAAAGGATGATTTTTAAAAAGCTACAAATGTTGATGAAGGATTGATCAGTGTCTCTTTTAGTTTATATAAATACAACCATAATCTGAAGGGTCACTCAGCTCAGTATTGGGTGTAAGTAAAATTACATGATTAATTTTATAGCTGCAAAACTAAACTTCCCAATCACATGGAAAACGTCTGGAAATTGTTTTGCTCATGCGGAAGTCAGAGGACGTATGATGAGTGGGCTCAGAGGGAGCAGCTGAGTTGGTTTCTGAGGAGAACAACAAAACAGGTAATGCTTACAGCAGCTGTGTGACAGTTCATGTGTGTGTATAGGTCCTCACCGCCGCCTCAGGTTTTCACTCAGGGGTCACGCTGCCTTATTCCTAAAGTTAAAATTCACACATGCAAACGTATGGATTACAAACACATCACGCATCAGATCAAACATTTAATCTTGAATCTCTTCCTGTATTGCACAGTTTATACACACCAGGCCCTAAATGCTTCCCCAGAAACCCAATCCAACAAAACAGACCATCGCTCATAAAGACGCCACATGAGTGATGTGAGCTGAGCAAGTTATAGTGACCCTGGGACACACAACTCTTCTCTTTCCCAAACACACAAATTCCACTGATTTGTACTCATCTGTGATCTCCGGTAACTGTCACGTCGGATTCAGGGCAGCATTTTTAAAAACGTGGTCATACGCAGGTTTTACATTACCTGTAAAAAAAACAAAACACACACACACACACTCCACAGAAAACCAGAAGAAGCAACGCGAGGAAGCAGCTTCATTCAAAAACAGGCCGTTCACTTCATTCTACTGTCTGAATGCCACTATTGACACGCAGCTGCTTTTCAGTTACAAAGACATAAAATCAATATCTTTTTTCTTGTTTGCAGCTGCCGTTAGCGTCGGTCGGGGTTGGAGGACTGAGTCAATAGAGAGCTGTTGACAAAGGAGACTCAGCTAGAATATTTTTTTGTGGGGAAAAAAAAAGCTAATCCCAAGCATTCTGCATTTCTATCATATTGAAAAATCTGTGGGTGTATAGTTGTGTGTAGGGTGAATGTAGAAAAGAAGATAGAAGTTAATGAGCTGGCATCCCCTGCCTGCACATTTAGCAGGGATCTGATACTATTTATGAAAAATAGCTAATAAAACTTTAATGAGTATTCCTCAGATGTTTAGCGACAGTGCTCACACCCCTCAGTGTATCCGATCCTGCTTCGACCCACCTAGTCGGAAGTTACAGAGGCTCGCTCCTCCACACAATGAGATAAATATACTACTCCGCTCTTGCCTGCAGATTTTTCTCATAAAAAACCCTTTGATAGTTTAGCCATCTGGCCGGAGCCGAAAAAAGTCCTCATAAAAGAGGCCCAAATAAGGTCAGGGGTCACTCCCTCCCTAGGTCAGGGGCCCTGGAAGGTTGTTATAGTGGACTTTACTAAAGTTGTCAGCTCAGATCCCCTTGACAAATTAAAGCACATTCTTCTGTTTTTAACAAGTATTCCATTACAGTCGGACTTCCCTCAAGGAAATGTAGCTCAGGAGAGATGAGAGGTCGCTTACGCAGATATGAAATATGAACTCACCTGGGTGGCGGTGGTGGTGGTGGTGGTGGTGTAGGCTGACGAGATGAATTCATTAGTTTTCCATCAATATTTGATCATCAGAATCCTTTTATGCGCACGACTTGACCTTTCGTCTCCTCAGTGGAAAACCATTATCTGTACGTAGACGAGTAAACGGCCTTTACTCAACACATAGTACATTAAAGGTGCAATGACAGCCTGTCATTAACCCTGACCTGTCTGTGTCTCCGTCCAAATGTCCAGAGGATGAAAGGCTTGGGCTGGACTTATCTCACAGACGTATTTAGCTGACTGCTGTCTGCGTGTCAGCCTGTAGAATCTGCCCGCTAACACGATACAGACACTGCAGCGCTCTCTGCGACAAAGACACCGTCTCCTGAGTCCACCTTGTAAAATTTACACTGGATCTTTTTTTAATTTTAGATATAGTTAAACTCTTTTGGAAATACAGAAATATATTTGCGTGCTTTCTTGCTTAGAGTTCAATGAGAAGATGGATGACGTTCATGGCTACAGCTAGCAGCCCCATTAGCTTAGCATAGCATAAAGCTTAACATAAAGCTGGAAAACAAGGGTATTGTATGTTTTGTACAGAGATATTTTACCTGTGTTTTTAAAACTAATTCACATGTTTTTGATAAGATAAATAAGATTTATGTGCACGCAATTTCATTTCATTTCTCAACTGTCAGACCAGCAGAAAGAAGTTAACAAGATAATAGTGAGGCAGTAAACATGTTGAGACATTAAAAGATATCTAGTTTTAATGTGTATTTTTGTATGTAGCTGTTCATATTTGAAGTGCTACATGAAGAAGAGTGTAACCAGTATGCAGTTATATATTGTAGTGTAAGTAACTAGCAGAGATTGACGGAGGAGTTAGCGCTCAGTGTGAAGGAAGTCACTGGACTCAGCCCATAATCCCCCATGAATACAGCATAATAATGAGTTAGCTTTAGCGGTGCTAGGGAGGAGTTTGTAACATCTGGACTTAGCCATTGCTTATAGCACGTAGTCGTCAACTTACTATTGTTCTTCTAACTCAGCAAAAAAACACGAGTGCATTAAAAAAAAATCTGACGACTAACTTAGTTTCCATGATTAAAACCTTTAAAGTAACAACAGAGATGAGGTGGGAGAGTATCATCTGTCTTTATGCCCTGCGACCTGTCACACACCTAAGAATGTGTTTGGTTTCACCCCACATGCGTTCAAAAACCCATCTAAAAAAGAGGTGAACAAATGCTGAACATATGACAGCCCCTATGTGACTGGCTGTGGGAAGGAGTGGACAAAGACAAGTGTTTTCCACCACACAGCTGCTCAGCTGGAAATTTGTCTTGTGCTCATTGTCTTAGTCTTTAAAAGAAGTGTTAAAGCTCTCGCTCCATGCTCCAGTCACTTCCTAAGAAAGGTGCTGTTGGATGATACATTGGCCCAAGTGTCCAGTTTCAGGGGAAATGGTGAGAGAATTAGTAGGGGGACGATGAGCTCCATTAAACACCACTGAAGAAGTGGACCTCGCAAGGCTGTCTGCAGCAATCAATACTGCACAGTCTGCAGGTGAGGTGTGGGAACGGAGGCCACGCTGCACTAAAATCACACACCAGTGGTCACAGGGAAGTGTAAAATGATCTTTTAAAAACAAGACAAAGACATACAAATTATAAATGTTTCATTCTGTTTTCAGTAAACGGTGACACGGAGAAAAAAAAATCATTCAAAGTCTTCTTATAATCAGCATGAAAACAAACAAACAGTTTTTATTTCCCACAGAAGTTTTGCCTGAGGGATCAGCACGAGGAGGGGCTTCATCACAGCACACCGTTATTAATCTTGGTTAATTGTAGGCTTCTCCATTCAAAACATCCCACAGCTGTATTTTTCATCATTAGGCCTGTTTATAGTGGCAGGAAGCTGACCTACAGTGTAAGTGACAGATAATCAAATCTCGAGAAAGCTAACAGTTTGTGGTCAGCTACCAGGAAACAGTGTTTAAAAGAAGATATACTGAACCACATGTTATTTGAGCGTGCAGGTAAAATCTCCGTGCTCTGTTCTGTGGATTATAAATTCATCTATTAAATCAATTTGAGGACTTGTGATTGAATTAAAAAATAGTTTAAGTTGAGTTTTTGCATCAGAAATTTGACTCTTTCCCACATTTAGTTGTAACTTTTTACCTGCGAACATAAGCTCAACTCAAAAAATATGAATATAATAATTAGTAGTGCCCCATCCCAACCAAATACATTAAAATTACAATATAAATACTAATAAAAATTTTCACAGTAGGGGATAATAATTAACACAACTGATCTTTCACTTCTGAATACCTTCACTTATAGTTGATTTTTTTTTACAGTGGAGTAATGACACAGCCTTTATTTTGTTTCCCACTGTGCCTGCAGCTTAAACCCTTTGTGACCACCTGTTTTGCTGTTTTCTGATGCACATATGCAGTTTTTGGCGAGCAGTGGGAGGACGTGTCACTGCCCATAACGCAGGCTGCATTCCTTGTGCTGAGCAGTGATGGTGTCCTCTTTTGAAAAGGAATGCATCATGGTGGAATAATTGCCCTTACTCCTCTCTGGCCACTTAGTTAAAAGGGGAT
>OOFC01013409.1:24953-54182 GCA_900323345.1 Pseudochromis fuscus | reverse complement strand
ATGACAAAATATGTTATCTGTGTTGGATGGATGGTTGGTTGGTTGGTTGTATGTATGTATGTGTGGTTGGTTGGATGTATGGATGGTCAGTCGGTTGGTAGGTTGGTCGGTCGGTTGGATGTATGGATGAATGGTCGGATAGATGGATGGATGGACGGTCGGTTGAATGGATGGATGGTTGGTCGGTTGGATGGATGGATGGATGATGGATGGATGGTCGGTTGGATGAGGATGAATGGATGGATGGTTGGTCGGTTGGATGGTCGGTTAGATGGATGGATGGACGGTCGGTTGAATGGATGGATGGATGGTCAGTTGGATGGTCGGTTGGATGGATGGATGGATGGTTGGTCGGTTGGATGGATGGTCCGTTAGATGGATGGATGGATGGTCGGTTGAATGGATGGATGGATGGATGGATGGCTGGTTGTATGTATGTATGGTTGGTTGGATGTATGGATGGATGTGTTATGGGTGGCTGTCTCTCTCTGTCTCCTCTGGTCTCCCTCCTCCCTCTGCCTAGGTGGCAGCAGCACACCCAGCTACCCAGCTTTTCCTGTCAGCATTTGTGCACTCCCCCATGCATGTTTAGATTGCTGGGTTACCTTATTGTAGTTTAGCTGTGGTACGCTGGTAGTTCAGTTTGGCTTTTGTTTTCTTTCCTTAACCACCTGATTTTGATTAGGTAGTTTTCGTTAGGGGTGGTGGCTGGTGCTGGGGTCCAATGTGTGGCTCACCACGTCCACTACCCCTGTTTTGTTCTTTTTTTGCCGGCGCCCACAGCCTCTTTATTTGATTGTTCATTGTTTCTTGTTTAATTCATAATAAAGCTTGGAGATTTTTAGTTAAACTGCAATGTCCTGCCCTGTGTCCTTTTTATGTTATTGGCCTCTTTCAGTTCTGTTCTGTTTTCTTAAGAGGCTGTAACAGTATGTATGTATGCATATATGGATGGTTGGATGGATGGATGGTTAGTCAGCATCACGTAATTATCTAACATGAAGGTGGTCACTTGTGCTCCCCCATTGACAGATACTATAACCAGAAACTGTGTGAATATAACACACTGTACCTTGTACAAAATGTATGTTCATTTGTAGCCACAGCTTCTGCTGTTGAGCAACATTTAGTTCTTTTCTACTGAGCTTTACAGTAAGAGTCGACACAGCTTCTTGTTTTTCCTCAGTGGGTCTTTAATTCTCTCTCTCATGGTGGCTATGGCAGTAATGTTCTATTACAGTATGTGATCACAGCTAATAAAGCTCACAATACTGAAAACATGGCAACAATTGCATTTAACGTACATAATAAAATAGAGCTGATGGCACTGTGCCCCCCAAACCTTCTCTGCTGTTTATAGATTCTTTCTCTTTACTCTGTAATATAAACTGCAATTGTAGCATGCACTTAAATCTCAACATTGAGAATCATAAAATGTCTTAGTAGCTGTGCAAAAATAACTATATAAAATATATTGCTTTTACAATTAACCAAGCCATTGGCGCTGTAAATAAATTAAACTAGACAGCAACAACAAGCAGATACAGAAAGGAATTCAGTGTTAATGGTGATTTATATAATGTACAAATATATTTAACAAATGTTTTTTTTAGAACCTTTAACACCATTTGAACAACATTTGTGCCTAAAACTCAAAATACACAAGTCTGAACTTGTCAATACACTTAACACAGACCTTCACTGAAAAGAAGGAAAAGTACATATTTATAGAATATACACAACATGAGGATCTATAACATCCTTCGTAAAACACAGGAATGCCCAACCCTTAGACTTTCTTTCATTTTCTCTGAGGACTTTCTCTTCTCGACTTCTCCGCTCTCAGCACCATGAACGTAATGAACAGTTCAAAACAAACAAATCTGTAATAACATTGTACTGTAACTGAATATGTTGTTTAAGCACTTGCATGGCCTAACTGTGTATATAAAGTGCTCGCTGTCGCTGTTTTGTTGACCGGGATTGTAGAGTAACACGTCCGATTACTTGGTTCAGTGCAGTGTCTCCAGCTTGGCTGAATGACGGCGGACATGTTGTCGCGTAACAGAAGCTGACAGCCGGTAAGCGGCAGATTGGGACGAGTAAAATCTGGAGCCTTCGGTGACGCTGCTGTTTGTCTGTATTCACACAGGAAAACGAACAGCTTGTACTTCTTTACAAGGCTTCAAAGTGAGACTGCACTCTGTCTGGGGCTGCTTTAGATTTTTTTTTAAATACCTCCCTCTTGATATTCGCTTGTGTGTGTTGTGGACTTTAAGAGAGATAAAACAAACATCTCTACACATTCGACTCTATAAAGGATCGCTTTGGTTTCATTGACGCTACGTGGATGGCAGGATTATCTCGGGCGAGGCTGGGCTGCTTGGGTTTACTGTCCATGAACGTGTGAGGCATCGCCAGCACAGGCTTGGACTCTTTGTAACAGTTGGCAGCTTGGCAGAACTTCTCTGCGAATTCCTTAGCATGCATGCCGTTTTGTAAGCTACTCATTGCCATGCCACCCTGAGATGGAGGAGGTGGTTTGTGCTGCTCCTGGTAAGTGCTCACCGGTTTGCCGTAAGACAGGTCGCAGTCGACGGGCTGCAGGCCCATCGCTGACATGTTGTGACACACAAGGCCGTCGGTGGAGTGGTTCATCCAGCTGCGACCGACGGACTGCAGGCTCGGGTGGCTCTGCAGGCTGTGCTGCTGCTGGATTTGCTGTTGCTGAAAGCGTGCCGTCTTATCCGTTATCCCCATGAACGGTCTGGGTTTATACTCCGATGTGGAGCCAGCCTGCTGACTGTGCTTGGTTTTGTCTGAGATCTTGGTGCGGACGTCGGGTCCGAGCTTGCCGCTGTCTGATAGGCTGCTGCTGGATGCCAGGCTGCTGGTGGAGCTGGACACCCGCATGCTGCTGCTGCTTCCTCCCTGAGATCCCGCTACACCACCGCCGTCCTTTCCCGGGTCACCATGGGCCCCCTGGAGGGCAGGACCGGAGCAGGCCAGCCCGTCCAGAGAGGATGCAGAATGGGCCGACAGCCTGTCTGCCCCCAGAGCTTTGGAAGATGAGTAGGAGGCCTGTGAGTAGTGGAGGCTCTCACCTTCACAGCTGTGACCGATGGAGGTGGAGGCAGCTGCCAGGGGTACACGGTTCCCGTACACAGGCTCATCGGCCGGGGGAGGGAGAGGGCTGATGTCAATACCTGGACCCGGCTTCAGTACGCTGGACATGTGCCGACTCGGTAAGGGGCTGGAAGGTGCGTACTGAGATTTGGCCCCTGCTGAGCGTCCCCCCACAGCTCCTCCAGCCTGCATGGAGCTCATGTGCTGATTGGTCTTGACTATCTGGGCCTGCTTGGTGGGCTGCAGGACCAAGCCCTGCTGGGCCAGTGCCTCCCGGTGCTCTCGGGGGTACCGGTGGGGAGGAAGCCTGCTGGGGCCTGGAGGTGAGCTGGGGCTCAGACTCTGGATCTGATGTCCCAGACTGTGGCTGCCGGCTGCTGACTCGGACGGTAAGACTCTGCTGAAAGAGTAGCTGTTCTGGGACCAGCAGGCTTCACCTGCCTTGTCATGCTGCGAGGCCTCCTCCTCATCTTCCTCCTCCTCTTCCAGAATGTCTCTTTGGCCATCCAGACTTCGAGCTAAGCTGTGCTCCGAGGGGTCCTCCTGCCCTTCGTCCTGCTCCTGGTCGGATTCGTGGCCTCCTGATGCCTGACTTGAAGCAGCTGCAGCCCCAGCGAGGGCCCCTTTGGTCTGAGTTCGCTGCATCTGTTTACACTCCTCCTCAACTCGAGCCAGCAGACGGCGGATCTCGCGGTTGTTGGGACACAGCTTGGCTGCTTCATGTAGGTCAGCCAGGGCCGCCGTGAACTGTCTGTGAATGGAGAGCAGAGCTTTATGACCGGCTGCAGGAAAAAAAAAAAGGCTACATGAAGCTGAACAATATCTTACCTGCTGCTTCTTTTAGCTCGAGCTCGGGCGTAGTAGGCCTCGTAGGATTTGGGTTTCAGCTCCAGTGCTTTTGTTGCAAATTCCTCAGCCATCCCAAAATCCTTTGGAAAAACCAGAATCAGGAAATTACAGTTAATCAGATATGTGTATCTTGTTAACTTTAAGTTACTTTTAAATTCAGTCAGATTTTAACGGCCACAGGGAGCGTTTTTAGCGCTTTCAGCACATGTTTTCAACACAAACCCTATGGCGTTTGGTGTGTACAGGGCTCAGTGTCCTGGTCGTAAAAATACTCTGCATGTTTTCTGCTGATCTCTGAGCATATCCAGTTAATCAGGTCAACTATTCAAACACTGCTGCACTCATCATCAGACAAATCAGAATCAAGGAGGCAGGACTTACAATATCAACTCTTTCAACTGAAGCAGAGGAGAAAAAGATCAATGCAGCTACTGAAAACACAGTGACAGTGGAGAAGAGTGACCAACGCCTGGGGTCTGTTCCAGAAAGTGAGTTTAGCTGGAAACTCTGACGTAGTTAACCCTGAGACGAGGGAAACTTTGAGTTGTCGGCTCCAGAAAGAGCTGGATGGTACGACACTCTGTGAACCGAACCTGCTCACCGACAGGTTTTCCTACAGTTGTATGCAAAAATGTGGGCACACCTTGACAAATAGCACATTTAGATGATTTTTTTATTGAATTAATTGTGCCAGCAAGCAAGTTAGGTTGACAGAGTCCGTGGTCGCCCATCTCAACTCTACACCTCCTCACTCCTGCTGTGAAGCAGCTGGCGACTTGCAGCTGTCATTTCCACGTCAATCAGATTGAGGTTGAAGTCAATTTAATTCCCATTTTTATGTGGGGAGATGATGGTGATAGCCCAATTTGATGTATTTTCACTCTATCAATTTTTGGAACAGCATCCTCTGATATTATATCTTAAAAGGAAAAACCCACAGTCAAAATACAGTTTGGAACATATACTATGACATAAATTAACAATTTGTAGAAATTTTTGAAAATAAATGGCACATCCAATTAAAATATCCATTTCTGAAAGTAAGAAAATTGGTGCCTTTTTCTGATTGGTTGAAATGCTCTGACGTCATACAGTTGCAAGAAAAGGTATGTGAACCCTTTTGAATTACCTGGATTTCTGCAAAATTGGTCATAAAATGTGATCTGACCTTCATCTAAGTCACAGCAATACACAAACAGTCTTTTTGAACCAATGCTACTCAAACAATTATATGTTTTCATGTTTTTATTCAACACAACGTGTAAACATTCACAGTTCAGGGTGGGAAAAGTATGTGAACCTTTGGGTTTAATAACTGGTTGACCCTCCTTTGGCAGCAATAACCTCAACCAAATGTTTCCTGTTGTCAGGAGAAATTTTAAACCATTTCTAATTACAAAATAATTTCAGTTCAGCAATATTCTCAAGATGTCTGGTGTGAATGGCTCTCGAGGTCATCCCACAGTATCTCAATTAGGCTGAGGTCAGGACTCTGACTGGGCCACTCCAGAAGGTGCATTTTCTTCTTCATTGAAGCCGTTATGTTGTGGATTTACTTCTGTGCTTTCGGTCGTTGTCCTGTTGCATCACCCATCCTCAGAGCTTCAATTGACAGATAAGTCAGTCTTAACTTCTCCTGCAACATGTCTTAATGAACTTGTGGGTTTATTTTCCGTCAATGACAGCGATCCGTCCAGGCCCTGAGGCAGCAAAGCAGGCCCAACCCATGATGCTCCCTCCACCGTTCGTCACAGTTGGGATGAGGTTTTGATGTTGGTGTGCTGGGCCTTTTTCCTCCACACATTGCATTGTGTGTTCCTTGCAAACTCAACTTTGGTTTCATCTGTCCACAGAATATTTTGCCAGTAGTGCTGTGGAACATCCAGGTGCTGTTTTGCAAACGTCAAATGTTCAGAAATGTATTTTTTGGACAGCAGTGTCTTCCTCTGTGGTCTCCTCCCATGGACTCCATTCTTCTTTAATGTTTTACGTATTGTAGATCTGCCAACAGAGATGTTAGCATGTGCCAGAAATTTCCTCAAGTCTTTAGCTGACACCCTGGGATTCTTCTTCACCTCACTGAGCATTTTGTGCATCTTTACAGGACGACCATTTCTTGGGAGAGTAGCAACAGTGCCGAACTGTCTCCATTTACAGATAGTCTGTCTTACCGTGGACCAATGAACATCAAGGGTTTTCGAGATACTTTTGTGACCGTTTCCAGCTTCATGCAAGTCAACAATTCTTAATCGTAGCTCTTCTGAGACCTTTTTTATGTGAGTCATGGTTCACATCAGGCAATGCTTCTTGAGAATCGCAAACTCAAAACTGGTGTGTGTTTTTTATACAGCAGGGCAGCTTTGACCAACACCTCTAATCTCATCACATTGGCCGTTTTTCAATATGCATACTTATCCGTACTTAAGTTCTCGCGTACTCGTGAAACATCATCAGTCGGAGACCTAATACTGTTCCAATTCAAAGTACGCATTGGTCGAGAACGCATGAAATACCCAGATGTGTTCTCGCTCCTCCTTCATTATCGAGCCTGCATCAGACCAGACTTGTGTGGACTTGGGGAGGCCAAATAACCCATAATACATTTCACAACAGCGAGCGCAGATGTGACGTCAACAAGTACGCTGGCGTTCCAATCGCACTTTAGCCTCGGCACATTCTCGCTTTCCCACAAGTCCGTACTTCAGAGTCCGACTTGCAGGTACATTCTCACCGAGTACAAGTTTGCGTACTTTGAATGGAGAAACGGCCACTGACTTGACTCCAGGTTGCCTGACTACTGACTCCAATTAGCTCTTGGAAAGGTCATTAGCCTCGAGGTTCGCATACTTTTTCCACCCTGTATTGTGAATGTGTCAACGTTGTGTTGAATAAAAACATGAAAAAAATCTAATTGTTTGTGTGGTATTAGCTTAAGAAGACTGTGTTTGTGTATTGCTGTGACTTAGATGACGATCAGATCACATTTTATGACCAAATTATGCAGAAATCAGGTAATTTCATAGGCTGCACATACTTTATCTTGCAAGTGTACAAGTTCAGCACGTGGAAGCTACACATAGTAAGTTACACTGAATCATGGCAGTACATGCATGAAACTCAAATATTTATGGACCCCAACAAAAGCAATACACAAGTGCTACAAGGACATTTTAGCAACGTACCAACAATAAATGCTGAGGGAATGCTACAATGTAGTGAACAATGAACAATGAAGTGTTGGTCGCTTTCAGAACACTCCTTGTGGACATAGACCCTAACTGACTTAATTAAGTTTTAATCCACTGTTTTCCAAATTAAATTGTTAAATCGGGGCAACTGGATTTCATTTTAGATTCTTAAAGATACATTGAATCTAGTTGAAACATTTCCAAGAATGTAAAAGGAAGTTTAGTTGTTTTAGATCCAGTGCTATTTGGAAAGCTATGACCTGGATAACTGAGAATCCTCAGACATTTGAATTCAGTGGTTTGTTGCTGTGGGGGCAGTCTTCATTGATCACAGTCTGCTTCGTATCACAGACATGACAATATTTTCAAACATAGCTGAAATTGCTCAATGCAATATCTCGCCAACACTTTACACTCCCTGTGTGAAGTGATAAATCACCTGGCAGGCAGCTCAGGTGGAGATGCTGTAGAAACTGACGACCTCTTGCAGCCTGTTTTGCTCATATCTTCTGGTGCCATTCGGCGTGTAATCGCACAAACATCTGTCTCGCTACAAACGCCTTCCTGCTAGACGAAGACTTGTGTAAACAAAGTGTCTCTGCAGAAATAATTATCCAAAAAAGTCCAAAGACCTAAAAGCTTCAAAAATTTGATTCTCCAGACGTTTGCTTTAAGGTTATTTTTAAAATTCCCAGCCTACCTCCAGTAATTATTACAATCATCTGTTTCACAAGAAGATTGAATCCACTGGCCAGCACATGTGTAGCCTCCAGGCTACCATTTGAACACTAACAAGTTTCCCCTGCCTGCAATACTCTTAAATCATTTCACATGCTGGTATCTGAGTCACACATTTCAAAACAATGTCAAGAGATGTACCAACTCTTCAACAAATATCTGTTCAACATTATTATACTAAGAGGAGTCTGATGAGGGAAAAGACTTATTTAAAGTCACTAAAGGATCATGCTAAAAATACAGCACTGAATGAGGAGGGAAAAAAAAGGTCTCATGAGAGGCTTACATTGGTTTTTCTGCGACAGCGGGAGAGATTGAGGTACAGAGAAACCCTTAGGTCTTTAAATGCCTTCAGGTCATCGCCAAAGCCTTCTCTGGGAAACTTCCTGAGGGCGTACTGGTACCTCTGGGCCGCCTCCTTCATCTTCCCTTTCTGGAGGACACATGGAGGGCAGACGTTCAAGTGAGTAAGAAGACAGAACCAGAGAAACAGGGTAAAGTATTCACCAGATACTCCTATATTATCTGTTGTGTGGCTCGAGTCCTCCCTTCTCATCAATCACACACACACACACACACACACACACAGAGGTTTATATTCTTTGTGAGGACTTTAACCTAAAGCAATTCTTAACTGTCAAACAGTGGTTTGAGGGGGAATACTTCAAAGGACATAACATTGACATATACATATAAATATAAATACATATATAGCATCCAGAGACCACAATCCTCCGTGGAGGTATAATCCAGCTGTACTGATGCTATAGATTGAAGACTGCTGCTCTCTTGTGGTGAAATAGCCACATTATCCAGTTAAAACTTTCATCCAATAGAAGCTTTTTTGGGAGTTTGGGTGATGCCCTTTCTTTCCAAAAAATAAAATCATCGAGATCTGTTCAGTACTTCTTCAGCAATGATACAAACAAACAAACAAACCAAAACATAACCTCCGTGGTGAAGCAAATTACCTAGTCACCTCAAATGTATTATTTACTTTATGAAGACTTGCATTTTTGTCTGCATAATATGACTGTGTAAAGAGGTAGACGTAAGTCCCCACAACATGAGTAATACAAGCCCACCCACACACAAGCACGTTACACCTGACAGGTTTGTTCTTCCTGTTACCATCTGAGAAATGTCAGCCATCAATCATAGTACCTCTGCTAAGTGAGGTGGAACATGCACATCCATTCATTTTCTACAATATCAAATCTAGACAAAGCTCTTTATGTTATTGTACATTATGGCCCAATCCCATTTCTGATATTTACCCCTACCCCACCCCCTACTCTTTGACCCTACCCCTTGTGAAATGGAGTTGCAAGGGGTAGAGGGGTGAAAATCCCTCGATGAAATGGGACAACACTTCAAGACCTGTTATGTCATCAGCGATAGCTGATGGCGCTCTACAGGTGCGACAACTTCAGCGACAACAAACAATTTACCATGCCCTCAGCAGCTGTAGTCCTCTGGTTGACAAAGCCAGAAGTAACAAGCATGTTCAATATTTAACAGGTATAAAAAGATGCTAAAATGGATCACCTGAACAGACACACGTACAACAACTTGCGCCTTTTTTCCTACATTTGTCATAAAGAGATGGTCTGTAAATGGCATTTAACTGACAATCAGTTGTTATAAGTTATTTGAGTGCCTTTCGCCACCACTGCAGCATTTGCCTCCATTTAATTCATAAAGTGCTCTGTACAGGAAAGCATTTCTGTGGCAGTTACCTTGTAAAGCAGGTTTCCCTCCTCCATCAGCTTCTGAAGGAGGATGATGAGGATGTCAGGCTTGGACGTCGCCATAGCCCACGCAGCATTCCCTGTGGACACAGACAACATGTGTTATGTTGCTGTTCCCTGGTGCGAAGAGATGCTCAGCGTATGCTTCTTGAAATTGGTACAAGGTAAAGTTACCTAAAGATTGTACCTGATCGATCGTAAGGAGACGTTCTGTAGCCTTAGTTTTTATTGAAGGCAGTTAAGGAGAAAGATAGGAGAGAAAAGAGGTCATGCAACAGCAGGAGCAGTCATTTGTAGTGAAAGGAAAATGTGTTACAAAAGTGCTTTGTGGAATATACAATTACCCGTCACTCAGCTTGAAATAGCCTTATATTTTCAGTAGTTAAATGCACGCAGAGAAACTTTAAAGGTTCAGCACATTACTGTTTTTTTCGGAGACAGCAGAGTGCAGTGCAGATAAGCCACAGACCCAGATAGCTTTGTGAATGTCATTTGGGTGATAAGTCACATTCTTAAATTAGTCAAGCAGCACATGAGGGAGCAATGGAACCGACATACCATTAAAAAGTGAAGCTATACACACTGACACACACACACACACACACACACACACACACACACACACACACACTGGTGCCAAACAGTGAGTGAAAACCAGGAATGGAAACAGGCAGTTTTTCCACAACATTCCACAAAATTTGTCGGAGCTTATTCTTAGGACCGTGAGATGCTGAGCGAGACAGAAACAAGCTCGCCATAAAGACGAAACAGACTTTTAGTGTTTACTGAGACGTGAAAAGAGCTCAGCAGGCCAGGGACGGTTTTAAAGACACCACAGACATAACAGCTGACTGATTGCTGTTTTGCAAAGCCACAGCAATGAGTATTTGTACTTAAAAAAATGACCATATTTCAATTAAAACCAGAGTCTCTAATGTCTGGGTTTGTGATTGAGAAGAACAAAAAAAAAAGGCTTGACCCCAAATGCAGACTGGGGGGATAAATTAAACATGTTCCTGCAGATGTTTTACAATTACAGTTAAAGAAATGAACTATTACTGTCCACCGATGTGCTTTCGGGACTTTTAATTTGAAATTATTACAAGAAGTGTTGGTATATGAAATCTGACAAAGTAAACTTAACAGAGGAAATTAGATATCAAATCCTGCCTCTAATATAAGCCAGCCTCAAACAGAGGCCTGGTACAATCTGCAGTTTAGGTAAATAAAGGCTGCAGGCATTATTTGATGAAATGCAGTCAGTATAGATGTAGATTTTTTTTTCCTCTTACCCAGCTTGGCCCCTTTCTTCAGGAGAGTCACCACCACTGATGTGTTTCTACACCCGATGGCCCGGTCCAGAGGCCTCATCCCACTGTGGTCCACATGCTCTATCACTGCTCCTCTTTCCACCAAATACTGGACCTGCAGGAGACCACTGACCGTTAAAAACAACACAAACACACTGGGTTCACAGTCAAGAGCTGGACTAACACACAACAGCATGAGTTCAATAAGGATATTAGATAAGGCTAAATGAAGGTCAGCTTTAATGTGTGTTGTTTCAACATCCACTCTACTACAATTCAGAGAAAAATAAAGTGGTTTTATAGTTTTAGCAGCTATAGTTACTCATTTTGATTGATATTTTACAAGTAAAATATATATATTCATAAGGTTAATCCTAAAATAGTATCTGCAGCTTTGTTTCAAAACATTGTTTTAATGTTTCAAATTAAAGTTACTGTCACTAGAAACTCAACACTACTTTTAATAATTTCAAAATAAAAGCCCACATCTAGTGTTTCAATCGATCCAAACACTTTGATTCTTAACCAAGCTTTTATTGTGAAATATTTGCAGATACAATACATTTAATTAATGTATCCCTGCTGTATTTTCCCCTTCTTGTTTTGGGTGTCTTGCCTATATTTTTTCATAGTAACTAGGACGCTGGCTTTTATTTGTTTATGTTATTCAGTTAAAATGAACTCTTATCTCCACACATTACAAATGCCCAGCTTAAATACAATGATCTTTCTTCTATCACCTATGGCTGAAAAACAAAAGTGAATATGGTGTAGGACTACTTCTCCAAAGATGATATGTACTTTCTCTGCAAAGTATGATGAAGTTAAACACTCTCAAATAAAGTTATTTGTGTAAGAAATCAGCCCTCTGAGGACCTTTGCCATCACACTGGTGCAAAATCAATTCTGGAAATAGAGGACAAAGGAATATCTATGTATCTACATAGAAAAAGCCTATTTTCATTCAGCTCAAAAATTTACTGACGCAATGCTGTGATTGATAAATCGTAAGGATTGATCTGTGGTGTTTTGTTTTTCTACCTGGGAGAGCACTGTGTGGGTGTGTTTGGCAGTTTTCAGTAAATCTGAACCACTTACAATCTCTGCGTCTCCGTAGAAGGCAGCGAGGTCCAGCGGAGTCCGTCCATTCTTGTCCGTGTGGTCAATGACCGCACCTTTCTCCACCAAAAACTGCACCACATTCTTATGTCCTTTTAAACATGCCCAGCTCAGGGGCATCAGTCCCTCCTTGTCCATCGACGTTAAAGATGCACCTTTGTGACCAACAGTAAGCACTTCATATTAACACACATAATAGTGCTCAGTGTCATGAGACTAAATGGTGTATATCAGGCAGCTCACCTTTAGAAAGCAGAAACTCGACAGTACTCAGATGACCTTCACAGGCAGCCACCATGAGAAGAGTCCTGCCCTGTTTGTCACTGATGTTAATGTCAGCACCGTGTTGCAGCAGCAGCTCTGCGATCTAGTCAAAGAACAGATATTAAATACATCATGAAGCTTTGGTTACATGAGCATCCTCCTGCTCCGGTCCAATGACAGGGCTCCCACTACTTTCAACTTTATTTCAGTTTTCAAGGATATTTGCTGTGACATCAGAATGTTATGATTAATGGGACTCTTATTCTTGGCAAACTTTACACTTGTGAAAACTATCAACTTCAATCTCAGCACATTTAAATTTTTGTCTTGTAAATTTGAGGAGTTACATTAAGAACATCTCCAAGTCCTGTTCTCATAAATTTTCTCACAGATATTCTGTGAGAGAATTTAAAGTTTAATTCCTCACAAATCTGGGACTGTAATCTCAGAGAATATCTGTTTGTGTTCTCATGAATTTGCAGCTTTGTTCTCAAAATACTTATTTCTCATAAAGTAGTACAAATGTCATAATATAGAGTGTCATAAAAATTAGATTTCAGAGTTTGCATTCAGCAAACGCCGACTTGGTCAAAATTGTTCTTCCAGTTGATTTCAGGACATTTTATTTGTTTCTTTACGTCTCTGTTAATTGGAGACATAAGTTACGTATGTTTTGCAGGACTGGAAAAAAACTCCAGGTTTTCAAAGACGTGTGGGATGACCTTCTCACCCACCTTCTTCCAGCCAATCAGTATGTGTCTCCAGGTCCTTAAAACTCACCCCTATTTTATCATTTTGCCTTTCAGACCCTCTTCCTCCTCTCCATCTCCACCTCATCCTGGTCACCCAGAGTCTCCATTAGCCATCTGCGTTAACACCATCATCTACACTCCGGGGTCCTGTCCTATTTCCTGCTTTCATTCTGGACACTGCCCTGAAGTTAACATCACTGGAGTCTAATCTCCGAAATACTTTCTTTATTCATTCCCCTGTACATCATGACATTTTGCTCTTCTGTATATCTATAGTGTAACTCCTCAAAATATTTATCATGGTGGAGCTGGAAATATTATAGCTACTAGTGGGCTTTTATTTTGAAACAGCTGAAGGAAGCATCAAAATGAGGCTTTGTGCTGACATCTGACTAATGAAACTTATCAAACAGAAGAAGTCCTGCCAGTAATCCTCAAACAGAGCCCTTGGTACCTTCAGTAGTTCAGTTAAATAGCTAAATTGAACAGTTACATAGTTAAATGAGCACTATTGGAGGATTGATAGATACATATTACTTTAAATTGATCTTTCCCTGTTGAGCAGAGGTACAAAGCTCACACTGCATCTCATGTTATTGATTGAGCAGGAACTCTGTGTCCAGAAGCAATCAGACCAAACTTTTCTCTCCACTGCAATAAAACACCACATGTGGTTTGAAGATTCAGAAGTAGAAAAATGTGTCATGGTGTGGTTGTATGGTGTGATTACTGTGAGGTGAATCTCACCTGCCAGTGTCCTTGTCTGACGGCACAGAACAATGGTGACATCCCCCGCCGGTTGACCTGCTGCACCACCGCCCCCTCCTCCAACAGGAAGCTGCACACCTCCATCTTCCCCCGGCCAGCTGCTGCAGTCAAGGCTGAGGAGAAACGAGGAGGAGGACAAACACACGTATCTGTTATGACTGATGAAGAGTTGAGTTAAGGACACATGACAGTGGAGAGATAAGAGTGGAATCTAAACAACTCTCAGCTAGAAGATTGGTGAACATGCCGTGTACTGTACACAGAGTTTTGTGCTGTTAATGAGCAGCATCGTGTCTTTGGAGTGAAACACAAAGCTCGGATATAAACAGTGACTTCAATCCCTGAATCTCTCCAATTCTTTGCAACGAGAAGACAAGCGGAGAATTGCAGGCTAATGTTCGCTGCTAATTGAGTTTAAAAACAGATAATTATGTTTATGCTTATTAAACTCATTAAATTCCTGCCTCAAGTTCCCCGAGCTTCATAAAGAGAGAATTCAGTCATTTTATGCATCAGCAGACAAACATTACACAACAAAGTCAAACAATTCTGTTAAACAGCCAATCGTTGTTTATAATTTGTATCTTTTTTTTCAAACCGAGATTAAGCAGAATTAACGGTCTAATTAATTTTAGAACAAAAAAAAAAAATCCCTCAAAGAGTGTTAATTGATGCTCGTAAAGAGATCACTAAATCCAGTCAGTCAGCAGATGGACTCGTCCTAAATGAGCGCTGGGTTTTTCAGACAAAGTGAGATCCACAGTAAGAACCAGCTCTGCTCCCACGTTCACCTCAGAGGATCTAAGGTGCCGCTGAAGCTTCATATCTGACTGACATCATCCATCTGGATGAACAGTCATCCGAGCCAAACAGCCCCACCCTCCATCTGCTCAAAATATGGATATCCTTGCACGCTGCACACAACAGAACAATGGCTGTAAGCTGCTAAACTTAGACTAGTTTTTGTGCTCCAGGGAGAAGCGTTAGCAACACTCGGGATTGATCCTAAATTACAAATAACATCATCAACAGCTGTTTAAAGTGTTGATGTTTGAGAGAGCAATGCCTGTCTTCGCACACTACTCTCAGAAGTTCCTCAACGCTCAGAGACATTCCTGCAAATTCATAAAAGTTAGTCCAACAGGGTTCCCACACATCCTGGAAAAACCTGGATTTAGACCTTTTTAAGCATTCAAAAATGCTTGGACATAACTTGGACAGAAACTAGTAAAACCTCTTAGAAATCGCCCAAAATTTTACCCCCCAAGAAAAATAAAAAGGACAATTCTTTGAACTTAAAACAGCAAATTTGCAAGAGTAACTTTAAACATTCTGAGGTTGTGATTCACATGGATCGTGATTGTCTTGTGTCACAGAAAATATCAGGTACAATTGTTTCTTTTAAACAGTGGAAACCCTGAATCAGGGTCATACTAGAGAAAGCAGAGGTCTCCGTTTTCCACAATGTTCAGCTGCTCCCAGGCCAACCTCTCAGACCAGGGCCAACCTCAGGGTGTCTTCCTAGTTTGTAACCGTCCAATCTGAGATCCTGATCAAGCACTCTTCTTGGATTTGGGCTTTGTTGTTGATGAAGGCCTTCTGTGGTCTAGGGATCTCTACAACTACACCGTCCAAGGCAGTATGCTCGGGGTTGGATCTGCCAAGGTGAACAAGTTTGCAGACTAACACAACCCAAAGCCCCTGATGCATCTGATCAAAGTGTCTTTTACTCTGCGCACGGCAAGATTGACCCAGACCTCCCCTGCAATCTAAATCTGGGTTGGATGCTACTGTGCAAGCTTATGGTGGCTCAGCATGAAGAGCCGTGGTCTAACATCTAACATTAGGTGCAATGACTTTTAGGTAGTAGAAGAACACAAGGTGGTCGATAGCATCACGGACACTTTCAAGAAGAACTAAAAGTATTTATTGCACTTTATGGCATTATCTCAAAAACATTTTCTCAACAAAAGGGAATCTTATTCTCAGAGAAGGAGCAAATTTTCCTACTGTTAGCCTCTGATCAGTTCAGTGTGAGCGTCTGCTTCAGTATCGTTAAAGAAATATTCCCTTATCTCATGTTTTAAAGTTCTTAATCAGACACAGAGCTCTGTTTGTAGCACAGAACCACGAGAGGGTTACGACACAACTGGTGCAACAATTATCAAATATATCTGCCATGAGCCTCAAAACAAATGTCAGTTACTCCATTACAAAATCTCATGCATCACACTGAACCAGTTTACTAATGTGGGTGGTCTTTGACACAGCAATTTTATCATAATGTCTTTTCTAAACATGAAGTTGTAGTACGTCATCGTGCCCAAGTACAAGACCTGAAAACAAGTCCGTCTAAATGTTTTTTCCTGATTGTCGTCCAGTAGTTTGAAAACTTAGAGCATTCCCAAGATACATGGTAATGATGATTTGTTCTCAGAGTCCCACAACATGCCTGCTCCACCCTCAACTGTTTAGACGATGGTGTTGTAAAGCATCTGAGCATATTTTTCCAATTAAATCCTCTTTAAGACAGTGAGCTGCTTGATTCCCTCGCCTCTTCATTGACATTACAAAGTTTCGTTTCACATAGAACCATTTCTAACCTGTAATTTCACTTTGTCCTGGCTGCTGTTATAGTCGCCTCCAATATATTTTTGTCAGGGTATTGAGAAAATCACAGAGAATTCAATTACTATGATCCAATAATTGACAAAAGGTCAATTACAAAAGGTTACAGGGAATTTCAAAAAGTCAACACAGACACTGGTTTGTAAAATGTCAACTTGCTTTTCCTGGGGGACGCTGCGGACGCTAAATTACATAAGAAATGCATTTTTCTTCTCTATCCTGATAAATATACCTCAAAGGGAAGCGGCTTTTCATCAGAGGATGGTAAACAGAGTGTTTGGTTTCAGCACACACAATGAATGTGCAGGTGTTTTACGCTTGATGCCGACATACAAACGCATCTTTTCCTCAAGCTACCTGAGCTCATCTGCAAACGCAGCAGCTGTCTAACAGCTAATGCTGTGCTGTTATTATACAGTACAAACACAAGTGCACTCTTTTGCATTTTATACTTTACATATTTAGAATGTGTTCTCTGCATTTAGGAGAGGTGAGCAGCCATTGTATAACACCTGGAGACAACTCACTCCCCTTGCATTAAGTCTCATCAACTCTGCAGAAAATGGAGGAGCATCGTACCAAGGTACAATCAGTAGATGCCAACTAATGATGTGGGAGAAGTAAATCCTCAAATATATAAATCTAATATAAAATCTTGACTCTATTTAAAGAAATATGTTGTCATTTAAATCAACAGGTGCAAAAATAAAATAGAAGTAGCCACTATACACACCATTTGTCCTAAGAAGTAGAAATGAAAAAATAAACATTATATTCGATTTACAAATAATTGCACATTTCCAACACAAGCATTTGTTGGCCTTCTGCCTCAAGGCCATCCTGCTGCTGCTGTGTGTTTACAACACCTCCAATGATTCTGTGCAGTTAAATTACCTTTCTTTGCATAACAGGGAAGTGTTTTGCATCCTAAGGAGGGGTTTTAAGAAGATGGAGCTTGCACAGATGTACAATCCAATCTGCCTCTATTTAAACACAGGAGACAGCGGGGCCCATTTGCATGGGGATGTAATATTCCATTGAATTTTAAACACACTATAAAGTTTCACGGGTTGTTATCAGACAATTGTTTCAGAGACAACAGAAGAATGACCGGTTTTAAATGGGGGGTATTTCAGGAACTTTGTCGCTTTTAGGATTGTGGATTATCATTATTAAACCTGCAGCTGAAAGGCAGGAGGAGGCTTTGTGATGAAACTGTGATTTAATGTGTCACTTGGTGCAAATCATGTCTGGTGTTTGTGTTGAGTTAACATGAACCAAGTCATTTTATACTGTACCTGCAACACACTGCTGAATATTCATATTATATCTGCATAAACCTTTTTTCATTTTCAAGTGTGGCCCAGTGGACAGAAATCAACATAATGGTCATCATTGTGTTTACTAATCTGTTTCTGTTGAATAAGGATGAGGCTGGATCTTATTTTAAATGAGTGCCAGGTGGGGTGCAAATATATTTGAATAAGCAGTCAGGCCAAAAGGGTTTAGGACTTGCTTTGTTTCTGGTCAGCAGTGCCAGAGATCAGCAGCCACCTGTGACCTGCTGATTCATTACTGGAGAAGGTTTAAATACTGCACAGCTACTAAAGACGATGTTTCTGGGTGGCTCCATGTTGCAATCAAATGATTTTATTTGATGTGATGGAAGACAGCGGTCACTTCAGAAACAGTGGTCAGAGATATAGAAAACTATGAGCAAACCATCTCTACAATGTTGTCATAGCATCGCAGGCACATCCATGTTAGCAGCTAGTAGCTAGTAGCTAGCAGCTAGTAGCTAGTAGCTGTTAAAAAAGTTAATTTGCTCAAAGGATATTCAACTTATATTTCAGAGGGACGGTTCCTGAAGTCCTGCAGTCACTGAGCAGGGCACGAGTGCTCATTAACCACACCGTCAACAGGCTGACCTCCACTCCTGAAGCATCAACCTTCTACTGCTAAATCCTGCCGGCCTGAGATCACAACTAAGAAACTATTATTAAAATTCTCCAGTTTTTAATCTATTCTAGTGTCATTACACATGCACAAAACACCATCAAACACTGGGATGTTATTTGAACATTTATAACTCTAAGGGCAGAAGCTCACACTGAAGATGAGAGGCAGCCTTTCTGAAGGTGTTCAACAAGAAGTATTTTTAGGACCTGAACTGGTAATCACAAAATAAAGCAGAGTGTTGGTCCATCTGTATTCAGGGTTTGGATTTCCAGAAAAAACAACATTATGCGTGCATCCTGCTGTACCTTCATAATGTTTAACATGTTCATAGAGTATATTATAACTACTAGACTCATCAGCACATTACTTCTGAAATGTAATTCCTGTTTAACACTCCTCCAGCAGTTTGTCTGCCTTTATGTTGCATTGTGCATTACATGACTTTCAATTTGTAAGTTGTTTCTCCAATGCAACACCTAAAACTATTGGTTACTTTTCAGATTAATGTTTAACCAAAAAATATATGATCGGTTGAAACTAACTGTAAATACAGTTTCAACAAAATTTCCTCCTCTTCCTCTACCATCTGTGGCTGAAAAGTGACAGGAAGGTAACATGTTGTTTGTTGGTGTTTATTTGCAATGTGTAATAATGTTAAATGATATTTAATAAATTATTGGTGTAAGAAAGCAGCCTGTTGACTACCTTTGCAGAGGCACAGTGCTGCACAATTTACATAGAAAACATCTATTTTCAATCCAGTTAAAAAATTCACTGTTTCAGCCACCATATTGATTTGTATATTGGTCTCAAACTTCTCATATTGGTTGGGCTCTAACAATAGGTTCCCCATCACACAGTGTGATTAGCCAATTACATACCAGATACCCCTGGAGTTTCAATTTGAATAGCGAATATTGAATAGCAATTTGAATATTGCTGCAAAATTATTGCACAATCCACATAGAAAAGTTCAAGTTTGAGTTCCAGCTCGATAATCTGTACATTTCTTAAGTCTTGGCCTAAAAATATTATTGGGACGATAGTTTAAAATGATTGAAAACCTCAGAAAAAAACAGTTAAATTAATATCAACAGCAACCAGTATACACTAAATAATTATGTATCAATAATGCGACTAGCACAGTATATAACACTCAGTGCAATCTAAACACTGTAGTCTCTTAACATAAAGCACAGAGGGAACACTGTGGCTGAACTCCAGCGGCATGTCGGGAAAATGTCTCTTCAAAGAAGTCGGAGCGCTGACCAAGCTCTGAGTACAACTCCACATGACAACAATAAGTAATGCTTTTACCAGAAAGCTCAGCACAGGGGGAAAAACTCATAAGAGACGTAAAAATGCATCAAACAAAGAGCATCGCTGTGGAGAGCAGAGATACAGGACCTTCCACTGCAGCATTCAATTACAGCGCTATGGTCCAGAATGCTAAAACAGGGGATAATACAAGAAGAAAAAAAAGAAAGATTGATGAGAACATACCTGTCTCTCCCCACAGAGTGTCATGACTATCAATTTGCACAGCATGCTCATTATTCAACGCCAGCAAGCCCCTCACAACCTGCCAGAGAGAGAAACGCAGATTAATGACATACTGGTTCTGCATAAGATATCAAATAATCCATCGAGAGGTTACAGTACACAACATTTTAAAGCAGAAATACTGGGATACTTCCACCCAGACAAATTATTATGAATTAATTACAGCAGAACAGAGCAGAACGTCTGGTCCCTGAAGCACTATGTGAGCTGAGTCGAGGCCGATCTGACTAATAGTTCAACTCTAACAGGGTCTCGTTTCGTGTGAAGGTTGAAGGCTCAGCTTGGCCCACTTCTGTTACTCTAAGCTGGACCTCAGGTTCCCATTCCAGTTAATGAGGAAGGCAAAATATACCCCAGGTCCAAAAGGCGCCTCGGCAGCCGAAGGCGCTACACTGCGATCGATTCCTCCCTGAATCTCCCGTTATCAGAGCTGCGAGGTCTGAACAACACCTCAGCCTTTAAAATCTTCATCACTGAGAACACAACGTGCTCAGATTGTATCTGTAGTTCCTCTGTTCTCCTCTCTGACAGAGCTAAGGAAGGTTGTGAAGATACGCAGCAAAGAAAAGGTGCAGTGCTGCTATGAAGTATGGAAAAAAAAACAGTTCAATTAGGAGCACAATTTTGCAGCACAGGTGCAGGTCAGTAGCAGTTTTTTTCTTTAATTTTTAAAGATTTATAAAGAAATTCTTAGTTTTATAAAGAATTTATAAGATAACTTCCCCTTGAGTTTCTATATTTTATCCAGAATAAAATTGAAAGTTTGCAGGGATTTAACTGTGAAACAATTAAAATACAGTGCAAATGCTTTAACAGTATCTAGGGTCTTTATCTCCATAAACTGCAGAAGGTACCAGCCTCTACCTGTGAATAATCTGCCAGATTGTAATAGAGGCAGGACTTTATGTGTAATTTCCTCTTTCCTTTAATTAGTCAGATTTCAGTACAAAGCCTCGCTCTGACGCTGCAAACGAGACCAGGAGTGGATCAAAACATTACTGCTGTTAATACGAAGCTAACACTAGCCATTTTAATTCATTCACCCCTGTATTTGTAAACAATATTAGAGACTTAGCAATTAACTGACGTTTTTTGTTTAATTAAATGTGGTAAATGTGTTTCCACCAGACCTGTGTGTGTCCCATGCTTGAGGCTGCAATCAAAGCCTGCTGCAGAGCTTTGTTCTTCAGAGAAAAGTCCTGCTGCTGCCCCTCTGCACTCCACTCCAGCTCCAGGAGATACTGGATAATCTCTGGATGTCCTCTCAGTGCAGCATGGACCAGAGCACACTGGCCACTCTTATCTAGATGATCAACCTGGAAGAAAATAAACACAATTCTTAGGTTTAATGCATAGAAAAAAAAATGCTTAACCCCTTTTCGTGAATGTGCTGCAGGCAGCAGATATAAATCTATTCAAATAGTTCAGTCCCACCTTGGCACCCTTCTTGCAAAGCAGCATGACGAGTCCCAGATGTCCCGCAGCAGCAGAGAAACAGAGTGGGTTCATCCCGTTTTCCGACACAACGTCCACGCTGGCGCCAAACTCGAGCAGCAGCGAGGCAATTTCCTGGTGACCGAGGTGGCACTGGACGCAAAGCACCGGGGCGTTGTTCAGGACTTCTGTGCGGTAGTTCACATTCGCACCTCCAAGCATGAGGAGACGGCTCACCTGGTCACAAAAATCAAAGTATTACCATCTGTGCACTTGTATTATCTGTGAACAATTACACTTTTTAAATATATATATTATTGCATATTGCACATGTTTATTCCTAGCCTTTAATCTAAAATGTTTAAGTTTTGTTGGTGGTAAAACTACAACTTCAACCTCACAAAATATAAAGTTATTTCTTGCAAGGTTGTAATGCCACCAGAAAACTTGGTAATAGTGTAGTGTGATACAATGTAGATGTATAGATTAGATGTCAGAGTGTGCAGACATTTTATCCCTTTCTCGACTCCAGGTTTTCAGGACATGTGGAAACTGTGTAGTGACAATAAAATAAACTCAAGTGTAACACGATCCCAAAATTAAGAATATTTGACTCTTTGAACACAAAGACTTCTAGACTGTAGATGAAAGTTGGATGTAGCCACCAGGTCTCAAAGGTGAAGCCAATGTGGAAAGTGCAAAACAGTAAAATATGCCTGACTTCCATTAAAAACAGTCAGTTTTAATCATGAAATACTCATTACGTAGATATCAGACTTCAAAAACAGGAAGCTTTAGGGGTGTGTTTAGTTTGATTGACAGGTCTGGTCTCCAGTGATTTACAGGTGGTTTAGAGGCTCATTCACCAGTGAACTCCAGTCTTATACACATTGGGAAGTGTCCTCGGGTTCAAGGATCACACCCGCCTCCTCACTCCTCCCTTCATATCCAAATATGGTCACTTGTGGTTAAAAAAAATCCAAAAAATAAATACGAACACATGTGAATGTCCACAAACCAATGGGTGATGTCACGATGACTATGTCCATGTCTTGTATATTTGTCTTGTGTGGTCTTTGATCTGCATCAAATTAAACAGCTGAAGAATGGTCCCTCTGTAACTCTTCTGAAGTTTAGACTGAAACCAATACTGGTTCTGAAAAGGTTTTTTCCCAAGCAAAGGTCAGACACTGCTGACTTTCAGACTCCACTGAATGCAATTATTAAGTGTGTTATTCCCTTCCATGATGAGGAAATCAATAATAAGCGCTTAGTCAAACAGAACCATGGAGCCAAATGAGTATTCGACACCCGAAGATGAAATTGTGTGTTATTTGTCGGATCCTCTGTCGAATAAATTAACAGTGATTCTCTTTTTTTTTTTTCTTCCCAAAGGACAGAACAAGGTCATTGTGTGAATGTGTCTTTGAACGATTTTACATGTGTACACAATAACTCGCAGACAGACAACAAAGTGATGGACCCCCACAGAAACAATAACGCTAATGGCAAAGAAAAACAGGATAATTTAGCTTCAAGCTGGGATACATCATTTTGACATAATAGCCTTTACAGGAAAGGGCAATGAGCTCTAGGAGGTGGTGCAATATCCAGGCAACAGTCCTACATTAGAAGTTTAATAAGCTTCACTGTGAACACTTACATTTGTCACATTAGTGATGTAAAGCCATGGTTGGTAATTAAATCCATGCTCCAGAACAAACAGAGTGAGGAGTTAAAAGTGTGAATGAATGAATGAATAAATCAATCAATCATCACTAAATGGACTGCAGTTCTATAGTGCATTTTTACCTTTGATTAGGTCTCAAAGTGCTTTACATTTGCTTCACAATTTACCCTCACAATCAGTGACTTCCTGTCACCCATTTATCTTCAACTGACCTTTTTGTTTTCATCAACTTTATAATCTATATAAAAATGAGAATGGCAGAGCAATATCTGGACAACATCTGGAATATAATTGGCTATATGGTTTGAATGTTTCAGACCGATAATAATATCAATATGATGCCTGGTACAGTGAATTTCTGAGCTAGAATAAATAATATATATAAATATATACATATGTTTTCTATGAACCTTGTGCACCAGTTTTGCTGGATTGATTCTACAAAGATCCTTAGAGGGAATATAAAATATGTAAGTATAGCTACAGTGGTGTAAGAGGTAGAATATATTTCCCTCTATAAAGTGGAGTGTGTAAGTAACATGGTAACACTGTTTTCTGCATTATATGTTCTGAAATAAAATCATATACAGCAATAACAATATCTCTGAGAATCTCTGATATCAGAAATTAGAAATGATATGTAAATGTTAAAGATAAATGGGTAAATATAGTAGAACTAGAAATCACTCAAAGAGCACAAACCTTCTCCAAGGTATAATACAGGTGTGCTGAGGCTGAACACCCATTACAACAGAGAGGGATGTTTTTCTGACAGGACCTATCCTGTGATTTTGAATGAAATTGAATAATTTGTTCCTCAAGTAACATCCAGTTTCTCAAAAAAAACACATCAAGATCTGTGAAGCAGTTTTTCCTTAATGTTACTAACAAAACACCAACACAGGCAAAACATGGCCTCCTTGGTGAAGGTTATAAAGCTAGCCTTTTGCATTCGAGTATGTAGAACCAGCAAAAACTGTAAAATCAGAGTACTGTATTTTCCGGACTATTGAGCGCATCTGTCCATAAGCCGCACCCGTCTATGAGCCGCTACTGAATTTATTCGAACAGTTTCATGTGGTCCACTCACTGACCGGGTCTGATGGGACGAGGCTAAATGTATCGGCGGCTTGCTAGCTTGTAAAAAGCTAACAAGCTTTGTGCCGCCGATACTAAGCCATACCAGTGTTTAAGCCGCAGGGTTCAAAGCGTCAGAAAAAAGTAGCGGCTTATAGTCCGGAAAATACGGTAATTAATTTTTTTTGATCTAATCAGCAAACAGGACTAATTGGTCCATGTCCACCTGCCACACAGGAGCTGGAGAAAGACATAGAAGACTGTCCTCACCTTGACGTTGGGAGTGTAGAGGTTCCTCAGGGAGGCCAAGGCTGCAGAGAGGCCGTCAGCACTGCAGCTTATCCACAACGCCTGAAGCACACTGGATGACACACCTGTTTTCTTACTCAGACCCTGCACACACACCAATGCATACACAAACACACATGTATGTAATGTCAGTGAACCTGAGCTGCAAAAGCTGTCAGTGGTTCCTCTCTCCACATCCTCTGGCTTATCTTCTGCTGGGCCATTGTCACAATACATAAATAAAAGTGTGAACACCACTAGAATTCCTGCAGAGGATGGATTTCAGATGCAGAGAGTGTGTGTAGGTTTTCATAGTGCTACCTTGAAGATGTGAGCTTTGAGGATGTGGTGTCCCAGCTCCATCGTCTGCTGACGATTTAGTTTCCCCTCTTGGCGGGACAACATGAAAGCCATGAGAGCGTGGCCAGTCCTGGGTTAGAAAACAACACAAGATAGAGATGTAAGATGAAGGTATTTATTCAAGTGATGAAAAGCAGTGTCATTTTCTTCTGTGACACCGTGAATCAGCTAAAAATGCTCAGCAATGACCCAGTGAAACATGAGTCTAACACCCCTGGGTTCTCCTATCCTCCTTCACTCAGACACTAATTAATGCAGAACTTCATTAAAAACAGCATGCATGATTGCAGATTACTTTGATCTGGTTAAAATTCTCTCTATTTGTGCCCAGGCACAAACAGAGAGAGGCGGCGCAGCAACGAGCTTTTGTCTGCATGTGCATCCTCTGAGCCAGACTGCGAGCCTTTTGTTTTCTTAATGACGGAGCTGGAAGGCTGTGAATGACCAGAATATGAAGCTCGGGACTCGGGATTGTTCGGAGACTTCACAGTGAGAGCAGAGGTGTGCAACAGGGAGGAAAAAAGGCGAGTCACAGTGACATCATTCCACTTATTAAGTGTACATGACTGAAATACAGTCACAGCTCCAGAAATACTGACACAACTACTGAGGCAGAAAACAGTGAAGATGGACACACTGGAAAGTTAAAATATTTTTCTGTCATGTTTTTATAGTTTTCAGTCAAACTTCTGTTTATCAACTGATTCACAGGCCTGTTTCTGGGTTTATTTGATCAATATACAACACTATTGCATTACCTCATTCTATAAAAGTTGTTTAGTTTGAACACATTTCCATCATGTTCCAATAATCTATATTCTTCTGTTTGGACATCTCAAACCTGCACAATGTCAGGTGATACAAGCAAGTGAAGTAATGACTGAGAAACTATTAAAAAAGTGGTGCAATGTGGGTAATGAATTCAAAATGAACTATTATGACATGATTTTTTTTGCAACTTTTGAAATAAATCATTGTTTTTACAAATACAAACAGCTTTAAAGCTCTTGAGATGAATACTAACTGTTTTCTGCAAAGTTCTATGTTCTCAGATGTCAGGGTTGCACAACTGTTAACACGGGGGTTTTATTTTGATATGAACAGGAAATAACAGTAATAGTGGGTTACACCATCCAGACAACCCCAGGGAACCTTAATGGTTGAGTTAAAAGGTTTCTAGACTTAGCTCAAACGTACACTGAAAGGCTTTTCATGTCAGGTGGTACAACCAATGAAAAGAAATGGTAATTAAAATGTGACAATCTAAAATTTTTGTGAATAGCAAAACAACCACAAATGAACAATGGACAATGTGTTCAGTTTAAGGGATGTTTGAAACTTTAAAGCCTAATAATGGTCGGGTCTGTGGTCAATATGAACAAATAAAGGTCAGACAAAATGGGCAAACCTGAGAAATCAAACTTCTCAAACAGGAAATTAGAAAATAAGTCCTGCTTCTAATACAAGCCGGCCTTAGATAGAGGCTGATACCTTCAGCAGTTTAGGGGAATAAAGGCCACTATTTGAAGATTTATGGTGTTCTGTCAACAGCAATAAAGTGTTTGTTTTTTTGTTTGTGTTTTTTGCCCTAACAAAATAAAAGCCTATGTACAGTACATTAGCAGCTGCCTCATAAATAGCAAGTTGTTATGATTACAACAAAATACCTGGAGCATCTCGAACCTAATGTTCTCTCTGACTCAGAAATGAGTCACGCTGCATTTATTGATTCAAGCCTTCTACTTACTCTTCATACATAATCCTTCATGTGAGTTTACTTTGCATGCAAAACCAAAACAGGATGATTCACACGCTGTGAACAGCTAATTCAGATACACACTGAGAGGTAAAAACATCATGCCAAAAAAAAAAGCAAAACATAATTGGTTTATACATGAGTGGGCTCTCCTGTGTCTGTGGATTTCTCTCAAGCCGTGTTCCCAGATAGAAAATTATAGTGAAGACATTTAATTATGAGCCTTTATTGACATCACTTGGATTAGTACCATGTATATAATAATCATGCCTCATTTTCCTCTCCTTTAGGGTCTCTACTTCTAAATTCTGAAGGGAGTGTATTTGGTTGTAAACACACTGACCATATAGTCACTCTGGATGGTATTACCTTGGCCTCCAGTAGGACTGATTGTGTTATTTTGGACACAGAACCTGAACTAGAAAAGCACTCGGAGAGCGCAGACCTCCTCCAAGCACAACATTTCCTTCCATATTATGACTTTCACCAAAGATATTACTAGTATTAGTCTTGTTTATTTATATCAATATTAGCTCCACAGCGTCGTGGCTGTTTAAAGATGTCTGTTGCATGTTTCTAGCTTCATTTGTTTTTTTTTATGATGCAAGTTTCAAAGATCAGTTTTTTTATATCATGGATCAAATTATCTGAAATTATTCCTTTATCCGGATCAATCTTTTATATATTGTAGACCATGTTAGAAAGTTGTCCTGTATTTTTTTTCAAAGTGTTTTGACCATTTTTGGTGGAGTCATATGCATAAATGTTGCATATGGTCCTATCTCCCAATGTTAAAGAATCCTTCAAAAAATTCCTGGATCCAGACGGTGATCCGGATCACTTCCAAAATCTAATCATTTGTTCCTTATCCCTATCTGGACAATCCCTGAAAATGTCATCAAAATCCGTCTGTAACTTTTAGAGTTATTTTGGAAACCAACAGACAAACAGACAAACCCTGGCAAAAACATAACCTCCTTGGCGGAGGTAATTAAGTCTGTGTTTTTTAACTTTATTAATACCAAAATTACAAATATGTTGTTTCATACAAACGTACAAAGCCCTTAATGACCAACCTCTACCATATCTCAGAGTTTCATATTATCCAACAGAGCACTTTGCTCTCAGAGTGCAGGCTTACTTGTGGTTCTTTAAATTTTCAGAAGTAGGACCATGTAAAGTTCCCTGAGGACATTTTATTGTGATTTAGTGCAAATAAAACTTAACTGACATGAAACCTGGTGGCATATTAACACCGTTGCCTCACTACAAGAAGGTTCTGGGATCTGGGGCCTTTCTCTGTGGAGCCGGCCTGTTCTTGTTGAGCACGAGTTGGTTTCTCTGGGTATTCCAGCTTCCTCCCACAATCCAAACACATGCTTCTTAGTTGAGGATTCTGAATGAAGTGTGAGTGTGAATGGCTGTTTCTATGTAAACCCTCTGATGGACTGGTGATCTGTACACAGTGTACCCCGCCTCTCGTCTAATCCAGCTGGGATAGGCTGCAGCCCCACTACGACCCTGTACTGGATGAGTGGGTATAGGAGATGGATGGATGAATTGAATCCCTTGGGGTGCGTTGTAAGAATATTTCTAAACTTGCAATGCTGATAGTAGGAAGCCCACATTTGTAAAGAGGAGTCACTACGCTAGCTTAGAGGACTGACCTGGGGTCGCACAGGAAGTCTGTACTCTCTCCGTCGGCCCTCCACACCAGCCACTCTCTGAATGAAGGGTGGCAAAACATGCGTGTCTTGTCTCGTCGTTTGATGAGGAAGCAGGAGAGCAGGTCCATGCGCTGCTGGAAGTCCTCCCACGGCAGCTCCCCCTGGACGAAGCCGGCATTGATGGCCTGGAACAGCTGCTCGTCGGTCATTGGGTGGAGCGAGGCCAGCGCCACGTTGAGGATCGGCAGTGAGCGCTCGAAAGCCGAGTTGGTCATGAACTTCATGTTGCACTGTAGCTGGTAGAGTTCAGCCAGTGACACAGGTACGACTTTGTAGCTGGCACTTTTGATCACGAGGTGGCCTCTCTCAAACAGATCCAGGGTCAGTTTGAGATACAGGTAGGAGCCCTGGCTGCGGGAGATCAGGTGGCTGCTGAGCTTGCCGACCGTGATGGGGTCTGCTTTACCGTTCAGGCTGATATTGTTCATGATATCTTTGCTGCCGCTGATCCGATACTGGATGTAGGCATTGAGGTCGTTACTGATTTCTTTGTTGTCAGAAAAATCATCCAGCGAGATCTTGGAGAAGGGCAGGAGGCTGGTGATCTCCTATGGAAGACGAAAGAGAGAATATCAGTGACATTAAACAACTTGTACTTGAACACACATGCTGCTTATTTTCCTTCTGACTGTCAGAGGGCTGTAACAATGAAAAAATGAATTACAAATAAAATATCATTTTAATTTGGTAATAACATAAAATTATGATATAGATTATATTATATTATTTTATATTATTTTATTTTATTACCAAAGCAAGTTCAAGTTGAATCAAGCCTTTAACTTGCTTGAGGAGACTCTTTTTGTTTGTCCTTTGCACTGCCATATTTTTTAAAAACTTTATTTCTTGGTGTTCTAATTCTTATTTTATTTATTTATTTTC
>OOFC01013409.1:0-24590 GCA_900323345.1 Pseudochromis fuscus | reverse complement strand
AACAGCCAATGACTGCTGGGGAGGTTTTATGTGGTTGTAGTATTACTGACTAAAATAGGACAGTTACAGCCAGTGTACATTTTATGGCAACAATAATGTAAACTAAACTGGACTGAGTCTCTATTAGGCACAAAGGTAAAACTGCTGTATCGTCTTCATTTTATTTTAATATTGTGTTATTTGTTTTATCTATATGTGAACCCCTCAGTGCACATAATGTTTCGGCTAAATCAGAGAAATGATGAAAATCTACACACATGAGATGATATCTACAATCTGAGACATATTATCATTATTAAGAGTCTGTAGTATACATTGTCGTCCTTATAACCACAGCAGACAGATGGAAGAACTGTTGCCATGAAGGTTCTTCACATCCTCAGCTCTAATTCAAAAGAAGAGTGCTGCCAGTCAACTTGTGTTTATTATCGGAGGAGTTTCTTTGAGTCGTAGGGGAGTGAACACACTGAGCTATCAGCTCGAGACAGACACTTGTTACTGCTGGAAATAAGAAGAGGAAGGGAAACAGGGACTGGGAGAGTGAGTATTAAGAGGCAGGGGATGGATGGGACGGTGAGCAGAGGTCTGAGCCACAGCTCACATTTCAATCTATGTCCTGGGGGTTGGAGAAATCAATGCACTTTAATCCTCCGATCCTCTGCCAGTCGGAGGCTACAGAAACATTCACCTCAGTGAGATAACACTTCTCCCTGGCTCATCATGACAAGGCGCACACAAACACATGGACTCACACATATACACACGACTCAATGAAACACACTGATCATAATCCACGAGATGGGTAAAGTGCAAGCAACACCTTTACAGATACACCAGGTATTACTCTCACAGGCTGAGGACAATATACAGAGGTGAGATCCCATCTGTCTGTTCGGAGCGTAAAACAACATCATACCACTTTCATATCACTTCTATGCACAACTGTGATTCTGTGGCTGCAAATAAAAAGGATAAAAAGTGTAGTATCTAGCCTGGAGCCTGACCAGTTTATCAGGATTGTATAAGGATACTGGTCTTCTCAAAAATATCAGGATATGTTTTATATTTTCCAATTTGTACTGATATAAAAACATTTTTTCAGAACATAATGAAAAAAAAAACAACTGTTATTCCTACTTTCTACAGCCTTTCAGAGTGAAATAGTGTACTTTTCACTCCACTGCATTTAGTTACTAACAGCTGCTATAGTTACCATTTATTTATCATTTATTTATTTATTTTACAATAAACACATTCCTATTTAAAATGAACAGTTACCTCTACATTTAAAAAATGTCCAGCTTGAATAAAATCATCTTTCCTCTATCAACTATGGCTGAAAAGTGACAGTGAACAGGCAGTAAGGTGTGGGAGTATTTCTCCAAAGATGGTGATGTAGTTTGTAATAAAAGCTTTTTCATCAACAAACCAGCCTTCTGAGGTCATTTACAAAGTCCCACTGCTAGGAAATTAGGGCTCAATATATGTACAGGAAAGATATAAAATTCAGCACCCATATCATTCCACCTGTGTAGTATTATCATTTCCTATGTGCTATGGTGGAAATTTGTTGAGTCGACTTATTACTTCCATTATATTAAATATACACGTTCTTAATATATGTATGTTTTCTCTTGTCTGTATTATTGTTGATTCCATTCAGTTTCCACTTTACTGATATAACACTGCAAATTTCCCCCGTTGTGGGACTAATAAAGAAATATCTTTACAGGGTAAGAAATATATCCTTTCTTTTATTTTATTTGAAAAGATACTATTTCCCTTATAGCTCAAAAATCCATAATACCATAATAGTAATCTGTGAATTCTTTACCTCCATCAGCTTCAGTATCAGTCTCCCACACCGGTCAGACTCTAATGTGGCCTCACCAAGGCTGTATTTATATGATTTCTTCTTTTTCTTTTTTTTAATCTATGCCTCAAGTCAGTCAGGCAACGTGCTAATTAAGGTTTATTTATTCAGGAAATCACACTGAGATCAAAATCTCTTCTGCAAGAAAGACCTGAAAGCAAATTTTACAACTGCAAAACTAAGAACCACACACACACACACACACACACACACACACACACACACACACCAACAATGAGACACTAATTAAAGCAAATCACACATATTATTAGGAATATGAGCTAGTGAAGCTTAAAAGTCAATGAATTAGTATTAGTCTGTAACTTCAAGCTGTGTTTCAGCTCCTCCTTCCAGCAGTAAGAGTGAACATCACTCTCAGTTCGAGGTTTGGATGAGGAAGTGAATCTCGAGCATAGTCCGAGCTTTTTTCCACAAGTCATTCTGATGTCAGGAGCTAAACTCTTCTTCTCAGTGATGTGGTGGTTCATCTGAAAATCATTTCATCATTATTAGGCTTCAAATAGAAGATTTAGGGGCGTGGTTAGGTTGATTGACAGGTCTGATCTCCAATGACTTACAGGAGGTGTGGAGGTTCATTGACTCTGAACTCCAGTCTCATAAACATTGGACAGTGTCCTCAGCTTCAAAGATCTGACCCGCCTCCTTACTCCTCCCTTCATACCCAAATATGGTCAATTCTGGCTCCAGAAAACCAACATGGCAACGTTCAAATGCCAAACTCCTGGTTTCAAAATGTAAATCCATAAACCAACGGGTGGCATAATAATGGTTACTTCTACCTCTCATACAAAGTCTATAGTTTTAAATATAGCTGGTGGTGAGTGTAAATGATGTCGACAGTGATGAATCAAGCAACAGAATCAATAAACATACAGGACATTTTCATAAGCCAATGTAAGGCACATTGTGTTATTTTGTCTGAAACAGTCTGTGTCTCGATGTAAGAGCTCAGAGTTTATACACACTAATTCCCTCCAATTAAAAACCTGCGTTATTGTGTCCATCAGAGCTGCCTCTGCTGCTCTCACAGAAATGTTTAAAGAAACTGTGTTAAGTGCAGTCGACTGGGACGTCATAAACTGATTCTGCTGGATTAATAGAAGTTTATCAGATGTGAATACTAAATATCAGGGTTCCAATATATGGATTTAGCACATTAAGAGATCCTTCGCCATGAGCTGAATTTTAAACAGTTGCTGGATAAAAACAAATCACTTTATAGTTGCAGTGAATACTGATGCACGGCACTCAAGGCATTAATAGTTTGAATTTTGGATATCAGTCAGCTTCATCCCAGTTCAGAAAATCAGTTCAACAAAAGCCCAGAACATCTCTGAAACTGGTCAATCTGGAGGCACCAGCTCAAACCGACTGACTGCTACTTCCTGTCACGCAGTCTTCATCCATTTCATCTCAGTTATTTCCCGAATGTTCCTGGATACATTTGACTCTGTAGTGAGGAGTATATAACAATCAGCAGAAGCAGCTCTAGAAAAAACTACTTTTAAACTTTACAGTGTCTGAAGTCAGTCACCGAGCGTCTCCAGAAGTTTGGTTTGTTCTGCTCAACAACCGAACTGAGAGAATCTGAGAGGGAGGGCTGATTATAACTCCTCTTTGGCCCAAAGAGCTGATTTTCAATTGTTTTTTCATAATAATCAGTTGTTTCAAATATGGGATTATCAACAGGAATCACAACCTCAGAATATCTGAATGAATATCTGAATGAATTCCTCCCAAGCTTTAATTTTAATCCCTTAGAGTCCTGAAAGTCTTCATTTTCAACTTTTGTTTCTCCTTCTAAAAGTTAAACTTTAATATCAGGCTACATTTGAGAGTTGTTTTTTATGAATCTGTGATTTCAATGTAATTTGTGAAAGATCCACATTTTACAATAAATGTAGTAATCTCACAGTTTGCATTCAGCAGGTGACTCAGTTTTCAACACATTTCATTGGTTCCTTTCAATTCCCAGAAGTTTTAAAGGACTGGAAAATACGTCTAAGAAAAAATCCAGGTTTTCTAGGATGAGTGGGAACACTGAAGTTCCTGAAAAATATTATTTCTTGAAGACTACAGAAGTTGACTTGTTCCTTACCAGCAGGTTGACCCGGACGGTGATCACAAGTTTGAGCCAGGACGGGAACTTGGTGATAATCTTAGTGATGAAGGAAGCGATGGTGTCTCCGTAGTCGGGTTTGTGAAACTCGGCTTCGTTTAAACCATCTATCAAAATGATGTAGTCCTCCTCTGGAATCCTCCGTTCTGCAAAATACAAAACCCAAACAGAGGTGAGACAACGTGACAGCACATACGAACATCAGATTAACTAAAACCCCCCTGTGAGAGTGAAGATGGGAGCTTCAGTTCACTGCAGGAACTAAACCTGGATCTTCTAAAGGTCTGCTGATAGGAAGTCCTTAAGGCATTTTACTTAGATGTATTATTCAACCAAAGACACCAAATAAAATTAAATATTGGAATACATAAGACAGAAGAGCTTTACCTTTACGAAGGTTAGCTAATGGCTCCAGGACTCCCCTCCGGAAAGCAGCCATAGGGTCCTGGACGCAGGAGCGCAGACTGAGCATGCTCTGTAGGTGGGGTTCCCTCAGCAGCAGCTCTCGGTACGCACTCAGCTGATGCGCTCTGCACAGCAGGGCTGAGATACTATGTACAAACTCTGGTACCAAGCAAGTGTAGGTGTTGTCTGCCTGGCAGTAATGATAGGCCACCACCTGGAAAACAAAGAGGAAAGACAGGAAAATGCAGTGAGAAGGTAAGAAGCATTAAAAACATGTTGAGAGAAATAGATTTTTACAATCTAGAGTATATTTAACTTATTTCACTTTGAACTTCAACTACTTCCACATACTTTCAGGCAGAATCCATTTAAACTTTAAACGGGTCAGAAGATGTCTGATGCTGAAAAGCTATGTTTGGAATTTGGAGACTTTTATTTTGGTGAGATTTAAAGTGGCAGCACCCACACAGAATACTCTCCACTCGTTTCAAGGAATAATTTTCCAAGACAATTTCTGTGGAGAAAACCTTCGCACTTTAGAGTAAATCTTTAAATCTTTAGAATTCTTAGAATGTTTTTTGGGCCACGTCTGCATAATTTCAGCTACAGAAACTGTTTAAATGTCAAAGATTCAGCTCTTTAAAGGCATTTTTTCTTTTTAAACCTGTTAAAATATTCACCTTTTTCAGCAAAGTTTGAAAATGGGAATAAAAAGACAGAATGTTCAAAATCGCTTCACTTCCACATACTTGTAGATACTGGACTCACTTGAACTTTAAACACAGCATATTTTTAATGAAGTCCCATTCAAAATTTTGGTATTTTTTACTTTTTTTTGGTTGTTTAAATCAAATTAATAACTGGTTGCAGCTTCACCAGCCATAAATATGCAAAATAACTTCAAAGTATATACCATATTTCCTCAAATACACCCAGTATTCAATTAAAAGCTGGGTTACTAATAATGTCCAGGGCCATAGTCCAACTGAACAAATTATTTCTGGACCCCAAATACAGCTCCTGGAAAACAGGGATGAATAAGTTAAACATAGTTTCCCTGGCATTATTTCATAATAAAGATCAGATTAAGAAATAAACTATTTCTGTCCACTGAAATCGTGGGCTTTTAATTTGAAGGGAAATGCTGAGTTCCTATTAACAGAAGTAACTTTAATGTTGTGATCCATTTTTGATCGTGGCTGAAGCCTCAAATCATGGCTAAACAATATAATAAACAAATTAATAAAAAATGTAACTTTTATATAGCGGAAATTAGAAATAAAGTCCTGCAGTTTGGAAAAATAAAAACCCCGAACATTACCTAACGACTTGCGATATGATAATACAATCCCTTTTGATCCTCACAGCCTCCATAAAGCCACATATAATCTTTCCGCCAAGCTGAGAGCATGATTTTATCCACACAGAAGGGCTGATGCAATAACAACGGCCGACCACCTCAGATAAACTCTATAAAAAGGAGCCGGCAGATCCCGAGTGGAGCTCTAAAAGAAGAGCCTTCAGTGTGCGGGCAGGTTGCAGCAGTGTTCCAGGAGGTCGGATTTAATAGGAAACAGAGAGGGACAGAGGTGGGGGAAGAAGGGAAAGGAAAAAGCCCTCGGGATGTTTGACTCTGTACTAATTACAGTCCAACCTGGAGGAGCTGACACACTTGGAGGGGCATCAAGAGGAGGAGGAGCAGGTGACCTGTTTATCCATCCACGCTGATGACCAGCTTCTACAAAACTTACTGACTGAGGCTTGAAGGTATCACAGTGGGGTGTTTTTAAAATGTATTTGACTGTGCTGTCAATTAAATGTTTTGGTGCTTACTTTCCACCATGTTTGTCTATGTGTTAGCCCTGCGATAGGCTAGCAACCTGTCCAGGGTGGACCCCGCCTCCTGCCCGATGACAGCTGGGATAGACTCCAGGAGACCCCTGTGATCCAAGTGTGGAGAAGCAGGTATAGCAGTTGACTGACTGACTTTTTACCACTGTGGTTCTGTTTGAAACACAAAAATATATTCTACATTTGTTCATACCAACCGGTTCAACTGCCAATGAAAGAAATAGTGAGTGAAAGGATCTGTAACTGGAACCGTGCACATCATTATTCTTGGTAGATGTGTAACATAATACAGTCATACACAATTACCGTATTTCCTGGACTATAAGCCGCTACTTTTTTCAGACGCTTTGAACCCTGTGGCTCATTTTTTTACAAGCTAGCAAGCTCTGTGCAGCCGATACGTTTAGCCTCGTCACATCAGACTTGGTCAGAGTGGACCACATGAAACTGCTTATAGACAGGTGTGCTCAATAGTCCGGAAAATACGGTAAATCTAGATCTATAAAGAAGGAAGAAATTTGTAAGAGGCTGAAAAAAAAATTCTAATTAAAGATGAATACTGTACAAAACAATATATCAAGTTACATTTTAATATAATGCAAAGGTCCCTGGTACTTTAGCAACTGAAGGAAACAGATTTATTAAATTCCTGAAGAACAACACTTGTGTGTTGTTGTTATGTCTGTGTATCTGAAGATGAATATCCGTTTGTATTAAAATAAATTTGCACAGCGACTCACAGAAGTATTTGTTTGATAAAATCTAACTGAGGAATTTTGATTTGCTTTGGTTGTCTGATGCTGTAATGTTTTATTTGTGATTAGGAGGCTTTTATTTTGGTGAGATTTAAAGTGGATCACTTGAGACAGAGCACTGTGTGCAGGGTTTCCACTCTTTACCAGCAAATATTTTCAAGGACATTTTCTGCAGAGAAAACATCCAGAGAATTCTTTTGCATGTTTTTTTAACTCCTACTTTCAGCTTCATTTGTTAACTGTTTATATACTGCACTCATTGAAATAGTCGGAAATTTAAAAAGTCAACCAAATGTTAACTGAGAGTTAATGGAAAATATTACAAGACTTGTGGTTAGATTAAATTTTTGTAGTTCACTGAAGTTGCTCAATAAATGGTTAAGGTTTGTTAAGGTTTGCTTTTTGTTTGCTTCACTAACTATGTTTTCAGCTATTTCTGACTTATACATTTAAAATGTTCAGCTTTTTTCTCGTTTCAGTTCAGTTTTATAAAGTGAGTGAAAAGACCGTTTCAATCCTCTTCAACGTACTCCAGTTCAGTCAACAATGTCCACACACTTTCATATACAGATTCAGAAATTGTAAATGGATTACATTTATATAGCGCTTTCTTAACCATAGCGAGATCCCAAGGTGCTTTACAAGGCAACCCATTCATCCATTCATACACACACTCACACACCAATGGCTACCGAGCTGCCATGCAAGGCAGCTAGCCACCATTGGGAGCAACTCTGGATTTAATGTCTTGCCCAAGGACATTTCGACACATGTACAGGAGGAACCGGGGATCGAACACACAATCTTGTGATTCATAGGCGTCCCGCTCTACCACCGGAGCCACAGCTGCACTACCTCAGAAATCATTGAAACTTTATACAGGCCACAAGATTTTAAGTTGACAACTTTCAGCCAGAACTTTGAAATCCGAATTATCACAGTTGAGGTCTTGTGATATTTTTTAATATACTGCAGAATGTTAATAGTTCTATCCTTCGCTAACTTTTATGCTTCTTAAAATGTTCAGCTTTTTTTTTATTATCATTATTATTTACATTTTAAATATTATTTTTTCAACAATTTTTGGCAAATAACTTTTCAGCAGAAAATGCACTTTCTAGTTTTAGTTAAGAATTATTTTTCTCAACCCACTGACTGAGGCAGCCTCCCTACAAACTCCAGAGCAGGAGTTTCTTCAAGTTCTTTTTCTTCATGTCTCTGATTTGAGAAGCACCTACCAGCCTCTGTTCATACTTCCTGCATCTTGTTTTTGCTGTAATTGGTTGCATTGCTGTACACAATCAATAACTCCAATTCAATGATCTGAATTTCACAACTGTTTCCACCTGGTTGCTAATGTTACTCTGCCTTTACTCACAGTGACCTGAGGTAGTAACAACCTACATTAATTGTGTTATCCACAAGGACTGCGTTGTGGGAGTTTACTCAAGCAATTCTCTGAAACACTGTTGTTTTCTATGTGTGTAGTCAGAAAGATTACTGTAACAAAGCAACAGAAGAAGAACCATAAAATTATGAGTCAATACAGCAATTTAAAGTAACCCGCTGTTTGTATAAATACAAAAACTTTCACTGGGCATCTTCCTGCAGTGATAACTTATTATAGTGTACAAGACATGCAGACTGCTGCCTCATCAATGACTGATATGAATCCCGACACATGATGATGCAACGCTCTGCAGTGGACCTGCAGCAGTTCATCTGCTCGTACAACAATGAATTTATGTCGACACAGAACGCCTGTGATGGGAATAAGATGTAAAACTTGTGATACACCATAAAACGTAATAGCCTCGGTGCCCCTGTTATGAGGCCGCTTTTAAATCAATGATTAAAAAAGAACTGGCGGGGTTTGACAGACGCTGCATGGCGTTGCATCAGCGTGCACACATCACAGGAACAGAGCCTGGCGAAAGCGCCTATTGGAAACACTTTGCACAATAATTGGCTTGTGAGATATCGCTCGGGTTTTCATAGACGCTTACATGAACCTCGGTGCATAAAGTTAGCTGTCTGGAGGATGAACTGTCCCGCTGGCAGAGGAAGACTGACGGCGCAAAAGATACTTAATTTGAGTCCAGCTTGTATTAGAGGCGGGACTTTACTTCTTACTTCCTCTGTTTGGAAGTTTTGTTCAGTTTAATTTGTCACATTTCAGTAAGAAGCCTCGTTTATATGCTACAAATAGGATCCGGATCAAAATATTAAATTTACTGCAACACACTGTTAATAAACATTTTCTAAAATCATTTCAAAATAAAAGCCCACTACTAGCGTTTCAGTGGACATTTCTTAAATACTGGTCTTTAATTGAGAAAATAACATATGTACAAAAACAAAATCTGTTTGACTGAAGTTCTGCATAACTTTCATCTGCACTCCATCTTTGACAAGTAAAATATTGCTTCTTTGATCCAGTATTTAAATGTGCACTTCACACCTGATTTCTGAGTCAACACCACTATCTTCATGTTTTGTTTAGTTTTTAATTTAAAGTTATTGTTATTGATTGTTGAGGTCCAGTAGAGGTCGAAGTCGTACCTTTGCAGCCAGACGTTTGACAGCCTCCTCCCTGCGTCGCTGCATCTCGGGGGTTCCTGGGCAACTGTTGGTCCTCAGTGTGTTGGTAGCGCTGGATGGTGGAGTGGGCTGTGGGGGCTGGCTGAGTGGGAGCTCTGTGCTTGGTCCTGCACCACCTGGAAGACACAGGCACAATATTTGTCATTTATGTATGTAGGCATCAACTTGTTATTTAATGCATCAGAAAAATCTGGTTGAATGAATTTTATAAAAATATCTGTTTAACATTACAATAGGAAACCGGATTTTATATTATCAGTGAAAATATTTCCTTTCCCTTCCACACCCTGCAAGCAAACATTAACTAAAAACTTTGAGCTGAAGTTGTCCTCAGACCCGAAAGCAAATATTAAAGTTGGTTACTTTTCGGGGAGGCGCTGGGACTGTTGGATGCGATCTGGCGCATGCGTCCTCCGTGGCAGCTCAGCGCCACAAGCCGGGAGATAACGGCCGTCTTTCCATAGCCCACACTGCCAACCACTACAGCGCCGTGGCTCTCGGTGGACTCGCTGGCCTTCAGGACATCTTCCAGCTGCTGAAAGAGCCAATCTCTGCCCACGAACACGGAGTCCGTGGTGATGCTGGGAACCTCGAAGAGCAGGGGCTTGAGCATGATGTCCACAGGTTTGTAGGGAGTGAAACGAGCTGAGGAAAACAAAGCAAATAAATAAAAATTTAATTAAATAAAAAATTGTTTGCTCAGTTATACCAACACTTCAACAGTAAACTCTTCTTTCTTTTTTAATACTAGCAACTTGACCCTGATGCTATCTTCAAGTTCAGCCTGAATTTATCCCAAAATAAAAGCATCATTCACCCCTTACAGTCAAACCTGCAGCTGTACGCCAGTTTCTAAGGAGTGGTTTGAGAATCTTTCTCACTGCGTCCTTCAGGGAGCCCTGCATACATTAAAAACCTCAACACTGTGCTGGATACATTTTAGTTGAAGAGGAATCACAATGAGTGTGAACATGGAGAAGGACTCTCTATCTGGTCCTCTCCAGCACTAATTAGATTGTATAGCACTTGTTCACTCAGGAACTGTTTTAAAGGTCTGATCCTACTCATGCTGGTATCGCTATAACCAAGAGTATCACTGCTGCTGGTGCGTCTTTTACAACTATAATCACTATTACTGTTGGTAGGACTTCAATACAACTCTGCTAATTCTGCTTTGATCCAAACAAGGAACAGTTGCATGACCTGATAAAACAGAAAGATCTATCTACTGTGTTGAGATGACATAAGTTATGATTTGGTGCTATATAAATTAACTGATTATAGAATTAAACTAACTGAATATTTGGTCTTTACTGGAAAACTTCAAATACTTTTCTCATCATTATAGTTGAATCTCTTAGTCACACTTCTGCAAAACAACTCATAATTTCTCCCATATTTCTGAATTCACTTCAATCTAGAAAAGATTTCAAATCATTTAAGAACCAAGACTGATCTAAATGACCATGAACGGTTCCTTGGTTACTGAGATATATATGTATATAAAAAGAAATAATAAAGATCATATTAAACCGCTGAACTCTATACCAGCTCCATATTTAAGGACATGTGCAAATGAAAGAAGACATTTTCAAAAGGAAGACTAAACAGTCTGAATATCTAACGACAGCTTGTTCAGTTATTCATGTTCTCATCAAATATTTACTCCATGTGACACTGAGGATTCAAAGCACATTACCAAGAGAAGGAAAATATGATATGATTTTATATGTAAAGCTGGGAAACAAAACTAACAGAAGGCATGGTTTTGACACCATAACATCACACCAATCACAGCATTTGAACAGCTTCAGGTTCAGCTCTGCACTCTCTACACACACTGGTTTTCTGATTAAACAATCACTGAGAGATTAAAGCATTGACTTTGGCTTTAATTTTGAAAATGTTTACCGCCGTCTCAGATTAAACGTGTATGAACAAACACATAAACACACCACTGTCATACTTACAGTGTGTGCTTTATATCAATAATTTAGTTGACATGGTAATAGTATATTTGACAATTTCCAACACTAATTTATTGACTGCTACTGTATAAAAATACCATATTTCCTCAACTAGTGGCGGAAAGTAACAGGCCTGTATCTAAGTCCATCTTGTATTAGAGGCAGGACCTTATCTCCAATTTCCTCTGTTTTATCAGTTTATTAAATCAGATTTCAGTAAGAAGCTTTGGTTTGATCAAACCTGTGTAAATAAGGACTCGGCACTTCTTTTGCCCATTTCAAAATAAAAGCCTACTACCAGCATTACACTGGATGGAAACCCATAATTTCTAACTGGGTTTTATTGTGAAATATTTGCAGGTCCACTATCATTATTTTCTCTTGTTTTTTCACTGGCCTGTGTTTGTGGTCCGGTCTTTATTTTTTTTAATCAACCACGAGCCCAGACATTAGTAGAGACCTGGCTTTTAATCAACTACCAGTTTTAATTTGGGGAAATATGAAAAGTGAGTTCACTGGTAAATTCATTAGCTGGTGTGTGTTTTCCACTGGTTACCTCTAGTGTATCTACAGCAGTAATGAACAGCACAGTCACCTTTAGAGTCCTGAGGTGGTCTTCCTCCTGTGTTGTGCCAGGGCAGGCGAATGGACGTCCGCAGGGGGGTGTTACGCTGTTCATCAAGAAAGCTCAGGTCTTCCAGCTTTGTTGAACTGGTCGCTGCAGAAAGAAAAACACAAAGTGAAGAAGACGCTCTGAGGCCCTCTGCGCACATTCGTCACAACAGCTATAAAGACAGAAACACACACCAGAGGAAAATCTCAGAGCACATTTACCGTCTCTGAGAGCAGATGAGTGAAGCAGAGGAAAAGTAGCGAGCTCTGACATTTGCAGTTTGCTTGAGGCAGTGTGTGAAAAGTACCAGTAAACTGTAGCAGAAAGAATAGCAACATCCCAAAGTCAGGACAGATACGCTCGGCTTTTTCCTCAATTTGAGCTGACAGCTACACACAGTGTACAAGTGAGAGGTCTAATCCCACAAACAACCCCCACTGAGCCGGACCGAGAGAGGCCACATTACCTTTACCTTTCAGAAAAATACAGAGCCAGAGGTGGCGAGCTACACAAACGCTCAGCTGCAGTCTGAAATTACTCATCACTGTCCATCTGCACGACATACAGCAGTAATCTCAGACCTATGATGTAGAACAGAGTCTACTGTCTATAAGCTGGTGAATATTTTAATCTAAGTTCATGTTCCACTGTTTGTATTTATCCTATCTTTATCTTTACTGACGTTTAACGTTGTGCTTTTCTTTTCTTGTTTCAACAATATAACACTTATATTCTTATTTATATTGTTAAACAGTTATTTTCCTATAAACTCTCTCAGAGAATATCCAGGTAAATTCTCAGAAACCTGTGAGACTTTGATCTGGGAAAATATCCAAGGTCTGTTGTAAATGTGCAACTTTTATGGCACAAAATATTCAAGTTACTTGTCTCTAAATGTGTAATGCCACTAGAAAAAAATGACGTATTATAGTGGTCATAAAAATGTAGCAATCTTAAAGTTTGCACACAACAGCGTCAAAATAACATTTCTGGATAACTGGTTTTCAGGACATTTTAGTTGTTTTTGTCAGTTTTCACACATTTTCCAGGACTGTAAAGTAGGTCTAAAAAATCCCAGTATTCTGACTCTGTGCGGAGTCCTTGTTGAAAAATCCAAACAGTTTTACAGGACTGGAAATAGGTCTGAAAATTCCCAGTTTTCCAGGTCACGTGAATCCTGTTCCAATCATAATAAATCATTCAGCTCCAGTTCACAACTTGGATGCTCAAAGTCTAGTAAAATTCTACTCAAATTTTACTAGACTTTAGTTTCTTTGTGCAGTAAAACAAACTAAAGTCAATAAGATGTTTTCGATCCCCAGGCAGAAGATGCTCTCTTTCTGAAACTAAACTCTGCATATGCAGCACTCAGTGATTCAGTGATCACAAAGCGACTCAACTTGTGGTTCAGAGTACGAGTCATGGTCGGTTAACACAATAAAGATGTGCATCAGCGCAATGAGGTCTCGCCTTCGATAGCTGTTCATTTTTCAACGATGCCATCACCGTCGTCATCCTCTTGGCCCCCGCCGAGGAGCAGAATCAAAGCCTGTTTTCTTGTTTATCGGCCTCAGCTGGGAGAAACTGTCACAAACACTCAGCCGCCCTCTTCACTCGCTCCCCCCATCCTCCCCTCCACTCAGTCGCTAACTCACTCTGTGGAATGCCCCACTAATTAAAACCCGTCTGCTGGCAACAGCAACAGGAGGAAGCTGCCATCAATACAACTTCCACTGATATCAAAAGAAGCACCAGTGTCACTTTTAATGCAGTGGATTGTTTTCATGAATATTGGACAAAGTCTAACTTTCAGCAAACAAAACCACAAGCAACACATGTAACCTGAAGTCAGTGCAAAGCGACACAGCGGAGAAATTAGATCCTACGGCTACAACTACTCACATCCAAAAGCAAAGGACAGTGGGAATCCTCACAGCCCTCCCCTTCTCCCCAGCGTGGAAAAACCTGGGCAGGCATACAGGCCAGTGGGCAGCTTGTCGACCCACAGCTAAATCTCTGCAGAGTGCATCCCAGAAGATGAGCTCACTGAGGGGCACAAAAAGCGATTCCTCTCCCCCAGTGATCCCATTGCAGGAGGGCTTGGCTGCCCTAACCCTCTCTCCAGTGCTCAGCCAGTCACTGCACCCACCAGCGCATTAGGCAACTCACTAAACGAGTGCAACGCTTTCCAAAAGCCAGCGTCACCCTCCCTGCTCTGGTAGCACACATGCATACATCATCTCTGTCCACTGGCTGCATGCACTTACATGCACACACACAAAATTTCAAGCGGCAGAGGGTGAAAAGTGAGAGAATTAGAGAAGTGCTGCAGTATTAATCCTGGCGGGAGAGGGGTATAGCAGGGATATGAAAGGGGAAAAAAGGTGGAAGAAGCAGTAGAATTATAAATGAGTGCATGTTATAGATACTATGGGAGGAGGCGGGGGCAAGACAGATGTAGGAAGAGAGACAGAAAATCAACTCTATGCAGCAAAATGCCCAATACTGACATCAGCGGGCAGCAGGAAGACGTCTGTCCCCTTTTTCTCTTCAAATCTCTTCAAGACTTTTTTTATGCAAACCAAGAAAAAAAGCCTTTATTCAGCAGCAGAAACATCTGAAGTTAAAACTCCATTTGACTTAATGCACAGACTCCATACTGCAAACTATTTTCTCCTCTTTCTGTTAAGTCATATCTCTTGCTATCGACAGTTCTTTCAAGGCCAAGAATTCCCACAGGATTCCTTCATATCCTCCAAATCCTCCTCTTCACTTCCCCCCAACCTCTCTGGATTCCTTCCTATTCTTGCACATCTCCGCTCATTGATAAAACGTACATATGATACCTTGAAGTCTCTGCTCACAGTGACTTTGAAGCCGCACAAACGTGTCAGACTGTATTCTGATGAAAATGGGATTTTTTTTTTTTTTTTGTTCCTCCTCAGGCAGGTCTGCCCTTTGAAACCTTCTCTTCACTGTTTCCCATGACAGAACACAGAAGAGGACTGAGCTCTTTTGCTCTAACCACTGCTCCCACCCCCACCTCAACTCCCTGAGCTGCCTCCCCTCCTCCTCCTCCTCACAGCTCACCCACTAAAGACAAGAGCAGAGTCAAATACTCCCATTCTGCAGCCACTTACCTCCTAAAATAGTAAGTTGCATTGTAACCACTGTGTGATATCGTTTGAGTAAAAGTGAGGTTTCTATTTTAATTCTGCAAATTATGTCTAAAATATTTGGATGTTTAAGCCCTGATGGATGCCTGATTCCCACTGTGATAAGTGTGGGGCAATATGAGCTAATTATTAGTGTGATAATAATCACAGTCTAATCCTGAAATCATTGTTAGAATATTTACTTAATTATCCACACAGTAAATCATACAATTTATTAGGCTGCAAAAAAAGTACAGGATGAATAATATCACAATGATGACAAAAAAAGGTTACAATAAAAATAAATTTATGCAAAAAATATACATATATAACCTGTCCAGGGTGAACCCCGCCTAGTGCCTGCTACCAGCTGGGATGAGGCTCCAGCAACTCCCACAACCCAAAGTGGGTAAGATTCTTTAATTAAAACAATGGTAATCTGTTAAAAGCCAGGTCTCTAATAATGACCAGGGTTGTGGTCAATATGAACAAATAAAGGCCAGGGGGAAAATCAGGTGTAAATAAGCTCAACATCATCAGCTGTAAATATTTCATAATAAAATTTCTGTCCACTGAAACACTCGCAGGGAACTTTTATTTTGAAAAATCAAAACGAGCTTGAAATCAGACTAATGATGAACGAGCCCACCTCGACTCCAGTCTTTAGTCATCCACCAGGAGTCAATCTGTTTACAGTCCCAGCACACACAAAAAGCACAACAACAACAGAACACACATCACACATGAATATGAAACAACTAGATAAACATTCACAGCCGTCAGTGGCCTTTGGTCCATCTTGTACTCACATCACTATGGCTCAGCTGTTATTCAGTAGTCTGATGGCTGAAGGAAAAAAGGAGTTGGCATACCAGTTGGTTTTCCTCGAGGGGGGCGGTAATAGCACCACCCTGACGGTATCAACATACACTGGCCAGCATGAATGTGATCAGGTTGATCAATGATGCTTCTTGCTTCCCTGACCACCTGCCTCTTCCACACTGAGGCCAAATTACACACCTCGATTCGCCTCGGCTCAGCTCGCTTTGGTTGCATTTCCATTACAGAGGATAGTAGCTGGTCATCAGGTGAAAGAGAAGAAAAGTAAAAGTACATTTTTGGAGATGTGAGGTCCTGCTACAACCTCCGTCAGCTGTTCCACCTACCGGGAGGTACATTGGACCGATCTATTTAGTGTTTTTCCCCACGTAGTAGAAACTTTAACTGTTTAACTTCAACTGATAACTGTGTAGAGTGTCTGTGTCAGCTTGCCGGTACAAATATTTGTATGATGCACAGTGATGATGTAATGACGGAGTGACAATTCCCACTAATCACATTTTAGTACCCACTAGTACCTCAACAGTCCCTGTTGGAACCACAGTGTATGGTACCAGGTACTTTTTGCAAATGGAAAACCAAACCAAATAGAGTAGAGTGGAGTTGAGGTGCACTGATTCCATGCAAGGAAATTAAAACAGAGGAAATTAGAAAGTCCTACCTGTAAAACAAGCCAGCCTCAAATAGAGGGAGAGTACTTACCTTCAGGAAAACAAATAGGAGTGCATTAACATATACTTTGTAAATGTTTCCCAATTAACGCTCTGGCAAAATGAAGGGTTTCTGTCAAATGAACTATCTGCTCCTGAGCCTATTTGAAACCTCAAAGCTTTGGAAAATCTGACTGATCAATCCATCCCAATGTGATGAATGCCTTTCTGAGCTGTCTGTACTGAACTGCCTACCATCACTTTTATCTCAGGCAAAATCTGACCAACCAATACACAGACTGAGCTGCCATCCCTAAACTAATACATGGATGACAAAAAACCTTAAACAAAAACACTACACCATATAAATCAATAATAATTTATCATTTATCAATAATAATAACCAACTCCAGAAACCTAAAATACTGAGTAGCTTTAAAGCATTTCTAACATTAAAAACAGTCCAGTTTCAGACCTCATTGCACAAACCCTGTCAGGAAGAAGAGAAAACCTGGGACATCAGGATATTCATGCCATCATAACAGTTCTTTAACAACTATTACATAATTCTCAGATGCTGCCGATCGAACTCGGCCAAATGCTCCGTGTTGGCAGAGAGCAGTTAGCTAGCACACTGCTGCTTACATTTGGGCATTTGACAAGTTGTGCTCTGTCGACGGGGTGCCGCTGAGCAGGATTTCAAATGGCTCCTCAAAACTTAAAAAGATTGATCTCTGTCTTGTTCTTTTTATTGGTATATTTTCTCTCCCGCTGTGACATAGATGAACCAAACTCTCTGAAAAAGGTCATTTCAGAAGCCGTGACCTTTTCAGGGAGCTCGACAGATATCTGCTTTCTTTTTGTTTTCATTTCAGTCTCAGAACTAAACTGATCAATGTCTACATTAAGCCGAAGGCACAAGTGAACTTGGCAGCGGTCTGGAAACATCACAAACAGCGACTGATATGCAGGCGTGTCTTTAAATAATACAACGTAGCCCCCAAAAATACAGCAGACAGCCTGGTTTAAAGAACTTACAGCATATCACATAAAACAGTAACATTGTGCCTGCTACACACGGACTACAGCATTACATCTAAAAATTGATTTTTAATGCTGCACCACATCAAGGGTTCAAATATCAAAATATTCAGCTTTGTAAGAACATTTATGCTGACAATCTACTTCTTTTACTTTTTCAAATATTCAGATTTTTTCAGCAGGTCTTTTTTCACAGTGGGACTCAATGGATAGAAAGAAATTATAACTTCCACTTCCAGCCATAGCCATTATTTTCAACTCTTAACAGGTTACAGTTCTTTGAAGTAATAACCTTTGATTTTATATCTATTATGCTTTGTAATAAAATGTTTAACTTTTTCTATTATACTTTCTATCCAACTGCTAACCAATCCTAACTAACTGTAACTTTTATACTTCTTAAAGTGGTTTAACTTTTGTATGACCTTCATACTTTTATATTATAAATCTGTTTTTGTTTTGTAGCAGTTCTTGGCAACAGATTTCAGCTCTCAGCATTCACACTGAATCATGCTGCAGGAAAAGCCTTTTCTACTGTTCTAATTAATTCCTTTTCATTACCGTCTGACCTTTGCAAACATCTTTGAAGCACAGATTGTATTCAAATGAAAAAGATGGATTTTATTCTAACAAAAACAGATGCATTCAAAATGTTACCTTTGCTCATCAACAGCCCACAGACTCAGGTGAGGACACAGCCTGACGAAGGATCCCGACTCTATTATAATTAATGAAGAGAACACGGGGCAGAGTTTTGCCGGTTAAGGAGACGACTTTGGAGCGTAAACAATGAGTGTGTGCTGTATACCTGAAAATGCCTCAGACCACAAAGCTCTGCCGAATAGCAAAAACACCACAGAAACACTGTAGTACTATTTCTGCAGCCACAGTGACCCGAACCCAACCTCCCCGTCTGAGAAACCCGACCACAAGCAGCTCAAACTGAGATTTCAAAACCGTGGAATTCCAAAGAGCAAAACTAATATGGCCCTTTGACTCTGTAAGCTTTTATAAAAAGCTTAACTGGAATCACTCAGAAATAGGATTCTTATTACCTCAGCATAATGAAGAGAAATGGTGGCAGAGGGTGCAAGATATTCGAGGAGATTTTTACAAAGCAAACCACAAAAGCTTCATAGATGCTGCAACATCTGACATTGAACAGATGAAACCATCTACGTGGCTGCTTATTACCACCGCTGATACTAAAATATGAGGTAGTAAAAACATGTTTCAGCACAAAAAATGAGACTATGGGATTGTCTCTTTGGTTTGACAACAGAATTTTCCAAGGTTCATGTTTTCATTTTGTAATCTGATCATATTATTTGGTTATACAATTGACATTCAACTCTGATTTCCAATTCATTTTAATCTGATAGCTCCTGAACTGATTTGTGACTTTATAATACTGTACTACAAGGAAAAGAAATAAGGTCTGAAACTGTGATTCAGGAGTTGAATACAACAAGATGTTGTTTGTTAGCTGACAGCTGCCTCTACAAGCTTTGAAAAGAAAACGGGAATCCACTTCCACAGCAGGTGAAATGTACCCATTGAGGCTCTCACAAAGCACCACGGAGCCTGAAAAAAAAAAAAGAAAATCCATTCACATTTCTTTGAGCTTTTCTATGTATGTTACGTCTCTTACACGTGGAATAAGCTATGACCTTTAAACACAATGTATGCTGATATCAAGTGGACGGCGCTCCCATCGGGGCTGACATTTTAATGCTGCTTTACAAAATATACAGAGGAAAATATTCTCTATTAGGGATGGAGACCAGAGAGCTCCCTAGGATGACCGACTAATAACACAGATATAAAATGCTTCTAAAGAGACATCTGACAGGTGTTGTGTGCCAACATTTGTGAGACTTGCAGCAGCACGTGGAGGCAGCGCTGTTCCCACAGAGGCCCACGGACAAACCCAGCTACACACTAACGTCAGTGTGTACTCACAGAGGCAGTGCAAATGACGCTTCTCTGCAAACATTCCTTCAACATACATAGCTGACATTCTCCAGGCTCAGCAATGCAGCCGTTGATTGGCATCAGACAGATGGACACTTTAACCACTGAGAAACTACGACCTCTGTGCTTCAACTATGTGCAGTTTATTGCAGTTACCAGAATATTCTAATGCAAATTCAATCAATACAAAAACCTCACTGTGTTTTATGCAGATTGGTGACAAAGTACTGCATGTACTATTGTCTACCAGCAGTAGAAAACAGATCTCTACTAAATGTCTGTTTGGTTGAGAGTTAAATTGACCTGTTGTTAAGTTTTTAAAAATGTGGAAAAAAATACAGAAATGTAATAGTAATGTTTTTTTTAAATAGCAAACTACTTCTTCTGACCTTAATTAATGTTTTCAATGTTTAAAATGAATATGGTCCATTTCATCCATTTACAAACCCTCCTCCCCTAATGTATGGTATTTCCTCAAATAAAAATTCTAGAAAAGGTTAGGGGAAAAAAAAACACTAATACAACATATTAAGCATAGTGTTCCTGAAAATGTGTCACAATAAAACCCAGAGAAATAAAAGGTTTTGTCCACTGAAGCACTAATAGTCAGCTTTTATTTTGAAATTTTACTGGCAATTGAACCTGAATTTGAAAATGAAAATGAAGCTTCACACTGAATCAGAGGCTGGTTACCTTCTGCAGTTCAGGAAAACAAAGACCCTGGCCACTATTTGAAGATTTACAGTATCCGGTTTTTCCTCCAAAAGTCTCACGTGCAGAAGGTGAACAACCTCCGTTTGAGGCCGGCTTGTGTTAGAGGCAGGACTTTATGTCTAATTTTCTCTGTTTGAACAGTTTAATTTGTCATATTTTAGTCAGAACTTTCATTTTGACTTCAAATAGGATCAGGAGTGGATTAAAACATTAAAGTTACTGCATTACACTGTTAATAAAACTCAACACATCTTGTATCATTTCAAATTAAACGCCCACTTACTAGCACACATTTCTTAACAGGGCTTTTACTGTGAAAACACACAATGTGTATTAATACACTCATGTTTTTCCCCCGTCTGTATTTGGGGTCTGGACATTATTTGTTCATCAGGAAAGTAGAAATCCTGCCTCTAATACAAGCTGGCCTCAAATAGAGGCCTGTTACCTTCTATAATTTAGGTAAATGAAGGCTGTGGAAATTTAAGTATTTAAATCCACTACTAGCTAGTCATGCTTGATTTGATGTTAGATTTCAATGTTCTTTTTTAGTCTCTTTCCATAAACTGAACACAGATTCCCATTATCTAATCACTTCCTTAGGAATAGTGTTTATTTCTTTTTTCTGAATACACTCTCCTTTTGCATCATCCAGAGGAGAATTGCTGTCCCTGCCACACAGGTACAGATTGGTCCAGGCCATAAATGAAGTCGTCTCACAACAACGTCCTTGATGTCTTCTCTTGGGTCCACCCCCCACCCTCACACAGTGTAAAATCTAAAGGTGTGAATTCTGCAGGTCCCCCAGAGGGCAACGCTGCATAACTATGACATCAGCCCATAAACTCTGGTGGGAGCGCGCACACACACACACACACACACACAAGCCGCTACATATTTCCTGCTCTGTTAGCTTTATGATGGAGAGTGTGTGTCTGGAGCGTTCAGGTTTATGTCACATGAAAATAATGATGAGATGTAAAATAAATAAATAAATACAAAATAAGGGAGTGCACTCTTGGAACAATGAAACGACTGCTGACTGTTGAGTAGAGCGCAACAGATTCAACAGAAACACTGTGAAATACACACATGAGCTGTGGCATGTGCTGTATGACTAAGAACACGCCATTTGTACGACCGTGTGCTATTTGTTCTGCTTCAGTTCCTCGTGCCTTCTTGTATCTTCCTCTCGGACCAACTGCCTCAGAGAACATTTCTGGGGCAATTTTGACAAAGCGAAGCAGCAGACTGTCTTCATCAGGTGCAGCAGAGACTCTAAGATATTATCAGTGGGTGACTTGGGAAAGATTTGCTGGCTCGATAGATTGCCACACACTGTAGTGTCTTCTCAACACAGCTCTGAGACGTTATTCACATTTCCCGGGAATTTATTACTGAACCGTGCTGTGAGCCACAGCTGACGCCAAAACAACAAATCTGCTAATTTTCTTGTTAACTGAGAGTGAACTAGTCATTCGTTTCCTAACCACAATACCACACAACATCTCACATGTTCAGGGACACTCCTCAACTATATAGTAAAAGATCATTTTTATGCTAGCTGTGAGTAGCAAAACACAAACCTCCACCAAGGTATAATCTAGTTGTAGTGATGACTATGGACTCAACTCTGCTGCCTTCCTGTGATGAAATGGCAACAGTATACTGTCAAAACGGGAAATTTCAACATGTTTTTTTAGACAAGATCCCATCCTCTGATCTTGACCAAAAATGACTCATTTGTTCCCTTGATAATTCTCTATGTCTCACACACAAAAATCTAAAAATCCATCTATGATCATACAGTTCCTGAGATATGACGCTAGTATAATCAATGAGAATCACAACCTACACTGTCTGTTCCTGTGTGTGAAATTTACCTTTAATATATGCAGCTAGCCTACATGATGTTAATGTTATGTTTTTGTTCAGACATCTAACACTCGTCTGTCGGACTGACTTTGTTACTTCATCTGATCCTGAATGTTTGTGAAAATGCTGATCATTCAAGTGGCATAGCATTATTTAAACAACATAACCACATAAAGCATCAGTTCACTCACATTTTTTATTTGTTTGGCATTTCAATATCAATAGAGTGATTTTATTCAGTAAACTCTCACTGTGTTCAAAGCCACAACTTTCTGGGTGTTTAAGCCTGTAAACTGTCGTCCTGTTGTCCAAACTTAATCTGCCTCCTGAACATTATTTCACTAACAAGCTGTTGTGGATCTCAGAGTTTGTACTCATCAAAATGACAATGTCAACATTATTTTTCAGGACATTTTAACTATTAACAAACTTTCCAGGTTATTCAGGACAAAACAACTCATACTCACATGTTCAAGCATGTATTTGGATTTAATGTGGTTACACTGTTGGTATTTGAAGTGTCTTTGCAACCTCACAGTAAACATGTGCAGCTCTCCTGGGTATGTGGCTGTATATGAAGCTATAGACGACAATACTGGTGCTTTGTACATCAACATTCAACAATTGTCTCTGACTTCGTGAATCCCGAGGGTATAATAGAGCTGAAAATATGTACTTCTCAAATACCAATTCACCAATGGTATTCAGTGAGGATTTGTTGTTTATGTTGCTCCAACCTACTTTTACACATCATGGCAGTTGTATGGATATAAAGGAAAATGTATTTGAGTTACAGCAACAGGGCCAAGGTCACAAGCAACAAAATAGCAGAGAGCAGTATAAAGGAGAACTGGGAATACAGAGAAAAGGGGGTGGAGGGCCCAGGGAAAAGAGGGGGCAAGCGGGAATATCAACAACTGTGACAGCTGTGTGGATATGGTGAGCTGAACCACAACAGGGAGGTTCCAGGGCAGGAATGCAGAACAGATCAGCCAGACAGGGGCTTGTGCTTAAAGGTCCGACATGGCAGCCACAACACACAACAGCTGCCTAATCCCAAACTTCTGCCTCAATATTCTGAAAACCTGCTCTCCAAAACGTCTTGTTTCTTTCTACCTACCCACGCTGGTAGGTTTGTGTGTTTGCTTGGACAGAAACGACATGTCAGCCTCAGGCACAAGTCATATCAGAGTGTCACAATCCTGAAGTGACTGAACGCAATGCAGTGAGACAGTTACAGTCTGAGACGGACTTAGGGGTCTCAGGTCTGAGGTTATTTTCCAGGACATTACCAGGATATGTGTTGTGAAGTAAGCCTGGTATGATGGGAATCAAGGTCCTGTACCTGGAAGTTGCCTTTAAAACATGCAGGACTCCATTTTAGGTTCTTCCAAACTCATCCTGTGCCAAAATGAATCCAAACATCCAGCCAGAGTCAGAAACTGATGGTCTGAACCGCCTGATGCAGGATGTTGTTAGATCTTAGCTAGCCAACCAGCATATCCTTATGTTTTGACAACTAACAGTGACGTTAGCTTGTGCTACCAACCATTCTTACTTCATCTGGTCCTCCATCGCTCATCCCCACAAACTGTAAGGTTGGTGGTTCGATCCCCGGCTGTCCACATGTCAAAGTGTCCTTGAGCCAGACACCGAACCCTAAGTTGTTAGCTAGCGCCTTGCATTTTAGCTCTGTTTGTGTTGGTGTGAATGGGTAAAGAGACAAATGTAAAGCACTTTTAGATCCAAGCAAAGGTAAAGAGATGCTACATAAGTGTAATCCATTTAATGAACAATAATACTGCAAGTGTGAAAGTTGTCGACTAGCCTACTAGAACCATTTTCCTGGACAGTCTACTTGGTTATTTAATTTTCCAGGAGTGGGTGAACTGTGTCTTCCACAGTTCACATGTCCAAACAGATCCAGATGGAAAGAGCTCAAACACAAAGGGTTCTTACCTGCGACAGAGTTGGGCCTCGGCATCATGAGGGAGGATGAGGTCTGTGATGGGTATGGAATGGGTCCTTCAGGTGAGTGACTTCCTGTTGATATGTTAGTTTGCTGCTGGTGGTGCTGGTCTGTCCTGGACGGGGTGTCGGCTGGTGTCGCCGTGCCACTGCCGGAGTCTTCTTCGG
>OOFC01013408.1:0-30287 GCA_900323345.1 Pseudochromis fuscus | reverse complement strand
TTGAGATAGGGTTTGCCAGTATACTGTGTTAAAAATGGACATGACCACTGGGTCTCACAAATGAGTTCAATGGGGAAATCCAAAAAAGTGCAATATCATAAATGGCCACTAGATGCTGGCTCCAGAAAACCTCCATGAAATATTGAGTCTTTTTTTCCACAAGTAATGACTTCTGATGTCATTAACTCATCAGTTCTTAGCAATGATCTGGTGGTCCATCTGAAAAAAAAAATCTCCATTAGATATCAATTAGACTAATATTTAGGGCCATGGTTAGTTTGATTGACAGGTCTGGTCTCCAATGAGACCTAAACTTGACTCTCACACACATTTGGCAGTTACCTCGAGTTCAAGGGTCACATCCACCTGAGAGTGAGGAGGTGAATCTGACCTTCACATCCAAATATGGTCACTTCTGGCTCCAAAGATCCAACATGGTGACGTTCAAATGCCAGACGTCATGGCACAAACCAACAGGTGACATGATGTTAGCTTCAAGCTATCATCCATTACCTGTTATAATGTGTGAATTTTTTAACAAGATGCAGTTTCATCACAAGGAACAAGGGAACAATCGTGTTCAATCAATGGCATGAGTACTGGTGGGTTATGCCTTTGCAATGGTTTGAGCCCTCTAAGTGCTTCATAGTACTTCCAGTGAAGTCAGCTTCAATCTGTAAGCAGAATACTATGATGTATTTCTTTAAAACAATAAATAAAAAACAGGCTTTTAATCTGTTGACAAGTTTCATGAATGATGATTTCTGTTTCCCTTAATTTTGCAGTCCAATTATAAGGTAAGCTGCAAAGTCTAGCCTGGTTGCAAACCTCAGAATTACTACCACCATAAACTTTTAAAATACTCTTTCTTTCTTTCTTTCTTTCTTTCTTTCTTTCTTTCTTTCTTCCTTTCTTTAACAGAAATTCAGAGTTGGATTAGATTACCAGAAAGTTCTTTAGCATTACTAAGACGTGTCTGACAGAAAGACTCAGTTTAATTGTATAACAGCTGTTTTTCCTTGAATGTTCACAGAGAAGCTTGAGTTTCATGGTTCATGCTAAATAGGGAAGCTACACTGCTACAAGTAGCCTTCTGATGATGAAATCCTATGAATCCCTCTGTTTGAGATCTGACTTCTAAAGTTTTATAATACCACATAAACATGTTTCATCACAGCTAAACCCAGTGAAGTCTCCATAAACTACAAAACAGAGAGGCTGGTTCCAATTTTAAATATGATCTTTATGTATTTAACATGTCATTGATCTAATTCAAACTGTGTCATCTTCTGAATCCCTGTGCATTCAGCCCTTTCATTCACAATCCGTTGATATCTTTCCTACCAGAGATTACTGAGGTGGTCAGAAGTTATTCCCTGCAGCTGCTACTACTCACAGCTCATCTGTTTGTCGTCCGGTTTCTGTCATCTTTAAAGTTTTCAACACCAGTGCTTCTCATGTCATGGTCCACAGACCCAAAGATGGTTCATTATTACCCTTAGTACCAGTAATGGCGGAAATAAAGAAATTATTATATCGTAAGTAAAAGTAGTATAAAAAAATTCCACGTCAAAATCTTCCATTAAACAAGGTTTTGTTTGTTTGTTTAATTTAGAAGATCCCCTTCAGTCATCTTTAAAGATGTTTTTTCCAAAATGGCTTTTCCTTTAAAAGTTAAATAGCTTGCAAATATGTTTAAAGTTCTTGGTTCAAATATTGGGTAGAACATGCCTCCTGATCAGGATTAGCTTTTAAACTAGTTGGGATGCCACAAAGGTGATTTCACCATACAAACTTTAAAAAGCTGGCCCTGAGTGTCAAACTCAAATAAAAATCTTTCTCAACACAAAAAAATTGTATTTTAGAAACTGATCAGAACTTTTATGTCTACAATGTCAATTTAAAAAGTAACTACAAACTTTTGCTATTACTGCAGTTCCCTCTGAAAACTAGTGGAGTAAAAGTGTAAAATAGCATAACATGGAAATACTAAAGTAAATATGCCAATGCATTAAAAATATACTTAAGGTAGGGTAGTAAAGTTACTTTGCAGTACAGTATAGTGCTGTACAATACCGTACAGGCAGCATGAGACCAAAAGAAGACAGGATGTTTGTGAATAGATCTTCAGCGCTGCCTTGTGGTACATAATAGAAACTGCAGTTTTTATATTTCATAAAGGATTTTATTGTATAAGTTATTCATTTGCAACACAAAGGTTAGCTTTTGAAATTAAATTAGAGAAAAGGATTAGGAAAGTTATTTTGAAAATAAAAACCTGACATAACTGCTGCAGATGGAGAGCTGGTTAGGTAAGATAAGATAGTACTTTCTTGATCCCATACATACACTGTAAATACAATAAAGCAGCAGTGAGGCTGTAAACACAGGGTAACTGAAAAATTTAGAAAAATTAAAAAAATTAAAGCTGCAAGCAGTGAAGAGGACACAGTGGAGCACTCCAACTTTCAGGGCTTAGAGAATCCAAATGATTTGAGTAACGAAAAAACCCAGAAGTCATTTTGTTCAGCACTGTGTTTTTTGCAAAGTGAAATTTTGGTATTAAATTTAAGATTGAACTGCAATTTGTGGAGTTCCTGTTGATTTTAGCCTTTGTGTATCAGCGCGTGATTTTTAGGTCTTGAGGAGTACTACAAGAAAGAAAGAAAGAAAGAAAGAGTACAGATATGGGCCCTTGCCCCTGAGGTCGGGCTCAGGCCCTAACAAAAACATGACAGTAGGAGCAGGTATATAAAACCAGACAGATATGATGCCAAATAAAACAATGTTATGTCAGTCTGCTGTCGAACAGTCGGACAGCTGCAGGGATGAAGCACCTGCGGTAGCTCTCCCTTTACACTGTGAGTGCCGCACTCTGCCACCGAAGGAGCTGCTCAGTCCATCCACAGTCTGATGCAGTGGGTGACAGGTGTTGTCCATGATGGATGTCAGCCTGGCTAACATCCTCTTCTCATTCACCTGCTCCACAGAGTCCAGCATGTTTTGAAAAGAAAAGGGGGCCACTTAGGCCAACAATGCTGACTCCCTTGTGCTGCCTGCATATATCTTGTTTTTTTACATTTTCCACACAGAGAAAACAGAATTATGTTTAGGTATCATACACATTAGTGCACTTCCTGTATCTTCTCCCTCAAGAGTCTAGTATTTATTCATCAAATGTATGCCATTTTCTTTAACTAGGTGTTGTTTCATTTTACAACACAAATAGAGTAGAATATATTTATTGTCATTTCACACAATATAGAAAAAATTGGTATGTGCATATTTTCAAAAATTTTATTCGGTGTTTGTGCATTAGGTATAAAGTATCTACTGTTTCTACTTGTTCTTTCATGCCACCTATTTTCTCTTAATTTAGTTTTTTTTTTTTTTTACAGAAGGCTACATGGTCCTTTTTTGTCTGTTGTCTTGTGAGGTTGTCTGTTTTTTAGTGGAGTTGCCAGTGTTTTTGTAATTCCACTATCTGTCTGATCCATAGACTACACTGAACGACTCCAGCGCACCGTCCTGGGCAGCCTTGGATGCGTCCAGCCTGCAGGAATCAAAGAAGAAGAACGCACACACCTCCAGTCCCATATGCGGCGATGATGCAACAACCGAAAGAAACCAGAGCAATAGTAGAAGAAGAAATCCCGGAAGCGTGCCGGATGTTTTGGTAAGCAGTTACTCTTAGTGTAAGTCGCTTTATCTGGGAATCCCAAGTTTTCATCTATTAGACCTATTTTATTTCCTTTATTTAATTTACTCGAACTTCATCAGACTCTCAAAAAGATATTTAGTCTGTACGGTGTTTCTTTTTCATTTATTTTTCACTATTACTTAGCTTAAATTAACTAATGGGAACATTTAACTGTAGACTCGTGTGCTGTGATACCTTCAAATGAGTTTAAAATTGTGGTCAAATAATATATGTGTGTTTGTGTTTGTGCTACTACCTCTTGTTGACACTTGTTTGAATGGATCATACATCGACCAGTAAGCTTACCAGGTGAGCGAAACAAACTGGAACTAGTTATTTTGAGGTGACACGTTATGAACACACATGCAACCATGTAGAGAAAGAATTTAATCATTGAAATCATTTACTAGTGCGCGATGTTTATTTTGTGCAAAAAAGGTGGTGTGGTGTTTAAAGCTAAGGTGGATTTATCTGATAGATTTTGCACGTTCACCGTGTCAACTCTTCAATATTATCCCCCACAGGAAAATGGGTAAAAAGTCCAAGAAGAAAAAGCGCTCCAAGTTGTGTTCATCCTCATCTGAACAAGATGAAGAGGTAAGGAGAACCTGAATTATTACTTAACATGGTAATAACGTTTCTTTATTCATTTTGTTTATTATTTTAAAACAAAACATAAATTGACATATATTTCATATCACAAAATCCCAAGTTGGAACCAGCAAATATTTGGTTCAAAAGTTCTTAAACAAGGTTGTTGGCAATCCATTTTTTTCCTGAGGAACATATCAAATCATTAATCAATTAGATGTTTTAATTCTTGTGTGCCTTAAGTGTCTATTAAGTCATCAAGGGTTAACTCTTTTGTCAGAACTACTGTAGAATTACTGAAGAAAATCTTTTTTTTCCTTTATGTTTTCAGGAATCTAAGGGACAAAAGCCCGACAACTGCAAAAGTGTCAAGAAAAGGCAAGATGTAAAGAGTCATAAGAGGTTAGATAAAATGTACGTGGCCATTTGATTTTGATAAACACATTTTTCACTTGATAGAATTGTTTTAATGATGTCTGACTCTTATTTCTTTTGTTTCTCAATGTGTAGCCATGCAAAGGAAGGGGAAAGATCTGTTCCTTCTACCGTTAAAGATGTTACTGAAAGCAGCCACCAGATCAAAAAACCTGTCTACAGATTGCCAAAAACCCAGACCACAGAGCAGAAGCCCATTAATAAGCAAGAACAATGTAGAAAAACAAAATGTATTTCTGTGCCATTGCATGAGGAAACTGGCTCCAGCAAAGCAAAAAAGAATATTTTAGGCAAAGATAAAACCTGCAGTGGAAGTAAAGTTATGGAAGCAAAAATGCTGAACAGCAACAAGGCAGGTACAGTTCCTCACAGAACAGATAGGACATTAAAAAGGAGATTTGATGAAGAGTCTTCCCAGAGGGACCCATCCAAATTAAAAAAGCAGCTAATGAGTCCCAGTTCAGTTTATACCGAACAGAAAGAACAGAGGCAGGTTGTACGGCAGATGAGGTGTCTAGCTGAGGTACAGCCAAGAAGGGGGAATGACAGCAGCCCTGTCAAGACCAGCAAACATGCCAACTCTTTCTCTCAGGATTCTCTACAGCAGAAGAGAAAGGAACTGGTCAAAAAGAGATGTTGTCAAGAAAAGAAGTTTGCACCTAAGAGGAGCCTGTGGACAGATGGAAAACATTCCTCTGCTTCAAACACAAAGATGCCTTCCACTACAGCCAAGCACACTACCTCAGAGAGCAGCTCAAAGGTGTTGAGGAGCGTCAGTCCAGTCCCAGGGAGTGTCACATCAGTGTCACATAAGACAGCCCCATTTTCGTCGACCGAGAAGCAAATACCATCAGTGCTTCTTAATTTTAAAATACCAAAAAAAGTTCAACTACATGCAGAAGATAACAAAAGTGAGAATAACCATGTCATTTCTACAAATTCAAATGTCAAACATGGGATTAAGTTTTCAGACTCAAGAATTTCCCAGAACAACTCTAATCAATAAACTGTCCAACAGGCTCACAGCTGTGTGGAGCTGCCTCAGCAAAGCCACATCCTCATGTTGGACACCAACATTCTCCTCAGCCATCTGGATTATGTGAAGAAAAAAGTGAAGGAAGATCATCTCTCACAGCCTCAAAGGTATTTAATAATATATGATTCATAGCATGTCAGATGTTATATATGAAATGTGAGTCCCGTCAAAAAGGAGGGGCCAGAAGGAGGGAGAGTGAATGGCTGCAACATGTAACACCCCCACTCTAAAAATGTTTGATGTTCAACTGATCAAATATTTTTTCCTCTTAATAGGGTGATTAATTCCTTTAATACTGTAAATAACAATGGTCAAGCTGGACATAGCAAAATGACAAAATATCAAGGTTTTAATCACTGACCCTTCCACCTCGCTTCCTCCATCTCACTAAACTCTCAGCATTAAAATAGCACAGTGTTTCAAAAAAAAAAATCGGCTGGAGACTTTGCAAACTTTTCAATGAACACCAAACTATTTACAAGAAGAAAAACATATAATCCAACCCAAATCAACAAGACCTCCAAACACCCAGATGGTCTATCAGATTTTATATCCAAAATGTCTTTATCTATCTGTGTTATAATTCTCCAGACCAGCCCTGATGACATGTTGGCAGAGAGTGAAGACAACTGTTCCTCTCTGGGGAATTTGCACAAAGTGCCATCAAAACTACAACCCAAAGAAAAATCATAATCCCTGTTTGAGTTGTTTCCTGTCCTTAGGCCTTTTTCCTTTAAGAAAAAATAAGATAGAATCAAACCTTTGTTCTCCCCATAGAAAAACCTAATTTATAAAAACTTAACATTAGATTTTAGACATAGCTATGTTACATAGCAAAAGTTGTTAAATCTTCTTTGCAATTACAGCAACAAATCATTTGTACCTTCGGGTATTAGACTGTACAACACACACATCTGAACCGAACTGTACTTGTTTTCTGGTGCACTCTTCTTATTCTTCTTCTTGTTATATTGTTTTATTATCAGTACTTGTTATTATTACTTGTGTGATTTAACGTCTGTAGTGGAGTGTTTGCTACCGGACATTTGAATTTCCCCAAATGGGGATTAATAAAGTATCTATCTATCATTCTATCTATCTATCTATAATCACCATCCTCTTATGATAGGAAAGCTTTCATATCTGCCTCTGACAGTGCTGCACCTTATCCTCTTCTCCTCCCACTCCCCTGCATCTGCTATGCTTAACTGATGAGAAGCAGCTCCAACTTCTCTCTCTGGCTCACCTGCACGGAGATGCAGGCTGTTAAGTGTCAGTAGTGCATGTGTGTGTTTTTTTTCTGTGTACTCTGGGTTCCTAACACAAGATGCTTGGTAGGTGGATTGATTGCTGTAAATTGGCCATAGATGTGGTGTGAGCCTCTTTCACAACTTTTCAACAGTGGACTGTCAGGCATGAAAATGGGTCAGGGGTGCAAAAGGTGAGAAGGATACAACACCTCTAGGGGAGTCTGGGGGCATGCTCCCCTGGAATAAAATTTTGGACATTTTATATTTAAAAGCATCAATCTGGTGCACTCTGAGAGAAAAATCAAGCAGAGTTAAAGGACAGTATGAATGTATAATAAAGTTTCTATACACATTCACATTGTGCATTAAGTAGTGCTGTCAAACGATTAAAATTTTTATTTAGATTAATCACAGGGCTGCTGTGGATTCATTTTAATTAACCATGATTAAACTATTTATTTTTAATCTATATTAATGGTGTTTTATTTAGCTTGAGCAAACAGAGTAAAAAAAGAAGAAAATATACAGGGTGTCCATAAAGTCTCTTTAAAATTTTAAAAATATATTACAAAAGCAATTGAGAGGATATCTTAATTAGAATTGTTCTACATACTCAGTAGTTATCGGAGTTTCTAATCACACTGAATTTGTGAATTTCAGGTACCCTGTTGATGAAAGGGGAAAGAGGTAGTGTTAACCCTTCCTCTACTATGGGCATAGCAGAGGAAAGGACTTCATGGACACCCTGTATATGCACTTCACATGTTTATTTAACACTTTTAACAAAACAACTGCAATTGTGTCATTCAGTTTGTCTGATATAGACTTTCTGAGGTCTGTGAGGGTGGTTTGTCACAAGCTGTACGATGTGTTGAGTTTTCACTCTTGTATGGACATAAACTTATTGGCTACTTAAGGGCTCGTAATACGGAGAACAGAGTCTTTGGATATAAGTTCAGGTACTTTAATTTCTAGCTGGTTGTTGCTGCACAGTCATACAGTCATCATATAATAAGTTGTTCTGAAATCAAACATCCAAGACGATAGACATGAGAATATCTCTTGAATACCAGCAGCGCATGTACTGCTACACATTAAGAACTTATATTGCCCAGCTTACTATAACACTGTATTTAGCAAATAGCAACATTAAAATACACTGTACAATAACCTGAAAAGAACTGTAAATATCATCATCAGAAATATCTTAAACACAGCATCATGCACCCGAAATTAACTTCAAACACAAGAGAAAACTTACTCTGTCTATGACTTCTGTACAGACCACCCTTGCTAATTGAAGATCACACAAAAAGTCAACACACTGCTGCAGTCGACTTACGTAAACAACGTACGCAAAGAACGTACCCTACGCACACAAAGACAATCCTTAGAGACACTGAATGGAATTCGCAACAGGACGCGTTAGCTGAAGTGTTCGTGTTAATAGTTTAATGCTGTAGCGCTAGTAGGGGAGTGTCTTGTTGAATTCAAGGCTCCCTTAAGGCGCGCGCACACGGTTGCAGCTCACTATGGCTCCACGCCGCCCTCCGGTATGAAATGGTGCCAATAAAACTACTTCTGGTATAACGCCAGGTACCATCCATATATCCTTTCCCTTCTCTCTGCGAGTGGTGTTTTCCTGGCAGTTTGGAAGATCTAGACGTCATACTTATGGTTAGCCAGTTAAAACATTCTTAAATGACTTCAACAAACTTCTTGAAGCGATTTTATCTAAAATTTTCTGGGGGAGTTCATTAGGCACGTTAGGCTTCAAACATGGTGTCGCCGGAAGCTCCACTTAAGCCGGTTAATCTCAAAATTACATAAGTATATTTTCTGTTGATTGAAACTGGCAGATATGGATGGATACTTGTATTCTGTGTGTTTTACTGAATTGCTCTGTAGATGCAAGTGGTGGAAGAGCTTCATCTTGCTCGCTCTGAGAAGAGACTGGAGGTGAATGTCCTGCAGAGTTACGGCGAACTCACGTCTATGGACATCGATTCACCGGAAGAGGAACCTGCAGATACACCGTGTAAGCTCCATTTTTTCCCCTGTAATATTCTAATTTTGTACGATCTCCATGTGTCAAATACAAATTCTTACAATATGAACTTTGTAACATATGGTCGGAAATAATCAGGACAAAATCGTTTCCCTTTTGCGAGTTACCTGTCACTTGATACATATTTACTTTCGCTGTGCATACAAATGAAGACAAAAAAAGACCTAGTTGCATTATAATAGTTTAGTCAGTGGTTTTGGTGCTGTGGCAAAATTAACATAGGAGTTGTGGATGTGCTATTAGTATAAATCATTGTTAACTTTCTAATGTTACTCTCAACTGGTTCATGAAGTCAGATTTCCAAATATTAACGTAAACATAAAGACGTTAGTACGGAAGCCTATTGCATTCACATGAAAAATAAAAAAAAGCGGTTCTGTTTTTCTAAAGGAACGAGATAATTGTCTATCTAGAGATAATAATTATCTATGATATATAGGCTCTTAATATAGATTAAATCGGCTGTTAAAAAAAGTCGGCTCTATTTTTCTGAGTCAATGGGACAGTGTCTCCTAAATCGATCGGACTGTTCCAACGGTGCATAATTCAAAGCTAACCAGGGATAACCGCGGGGCTATCGAGGTTAGCTAAATCCGAGGGTAACTGGGTTAGCTCCTGCCTGGATTAAGAGGCACCGCTGTCCCATTCACTCAGGAAAACAGAGCCGAATTTTATTTTTTTTTTCCGTTTCTCGTAATTAGAAAATAATTATCTCGTTAATTCAGAAAAACAGCAATTTTTTGGTTATTTTTTCTTGTAATTACGAGATTATTATCTCGTTAATTCTGAAAAAAAAAAAAAGCCGATTTTTATTTTTTCATGTGAATGCAATAGCTTCAGTATATTAGAGCCAGTTCAAAGACAGCACAACATTAGAGAATTCATTCACTTTATCTTCCAGGCAGACAGCCGCCTCATCAAAGCCCCATCCTTGTGCTGGACACCAACATTCTCCTCAGTCATCTGGATTATGTGAAGAAGATCTGCTCTCACGGCCTCAAAGGTGTTTAATAATATAAATTACTGAAGCAGTTACTAATAATAACTGTGTTTTGTGGAAGTATTCATAGCATGTCAGATGTTATATAACAAAGCCTCTTGGTTTTAGATCCCCTTGTAATTTGTTATGTGAAATCACTTATGCACTAAATGCTCGAAGTTATCCCCAGGAGATGTCTTCACTCTTTGAAACTCAAAATAGATTTCTTCTCCGGTGGGGTGGAAGGGAGCAGTACATTTTTACCTGCTGTTAGCTGATATTTTTAGGATTGTGAAAAGAACAGGATGAGCAAGTAAAACATCAGTGTAAACAATATGCTATATTTTGATTAAGTGATTAGCACATTCAAAGAGCAGGATGTGTATGAACCACATTAACAAGCATGTGATTGCAGGCAGATAATTTGATTGCAAGATTAATACAGTTTCTAAAGAGGAGAGAAACACCAGGACAATATAATTTAAAGGAATAAAGTTGATTTTCCACATTTTTTGAATTTGTTATTCACCAGCATAAGCTGCACTTGGTCAGTGAGTGCTTGTGTGTTGTGATTCACCATTACATTTATCTGTTTTTCACCTCTTGTTCTCTTAGGTCTCGGCTTCCCTGTGGTCCTGATCCCCTGGGTGGTGCTTCAGGAGCTGGATTCTCTGAAAAAGGGCAGAGATTCTGTGATCCACCTGGTTATTCCCGCCATCTCGTTTATCCACAACTCTCTGAAGAGCCGCACACCTCACCTGTGGGGGCAGTCGATGCAGCAGGCCGCTCAGAGTAACTGTGAGTGTTGATTTACAGAAATTAATTGATTACATCACTGGTTGGATCATGCAAATTTAAGTGTGGTTTTGTTTCTCCATAACTCGTCTGTGAGTCCATATCAGATTTCTACCTGCTTCTACAAAAACATGTTGGTGGTTTAGGCTAACGTAAATGTCACCCTTGGTTACAAAAGAGCACACATGAAGGTTGCAGATAATACCGGCCAAACTCAAGGAAGAAATATTACTCTCTGCATCATTGTAACTGATTAGAATATACCTTTCATATCAACAGTCCAGTCTTGTGGAGTGCTAGATTGTAGGGTTTTTTTGTTTGTTTGTTTGTTTGTTTTGCAATTAAAGCCAGTATTTTGGGAGTACTTGCTTATTTAGCACATAGACACTAGGTGGCACTAAGACTTAGCTGTTGCTCAACAATTCACTGTCAACACACCATGCATTGTGTGCATCTCAAGGGCAGAGGCTGCATCTGTGTATTCTTAGCTGTACTGATCAGGTGTTAAATTTTCAGCATTAGTAGTTGGACCTCTGCAACAAACTGTGTGATGAAGAGATATAATTTTCTATTGTTAAGCTTCTTTAAAAAGACTATAACCATTCAGTGTATCTTTAGAAACTGAAATATCCTTCTTGTGCATTTCAAATTTTCCCACTCATCTTTATAAGTATCAATGCGAAATTTCTAAGCTCTGTTGTACAGTGTAATTCATTTTCCATGTGCTTTGGCATTATGAAGTGAAAATATCTCTTTGTCCTGATATGACCTGCTTTGTGTCTCAGTTTTTCTTGTCCTCATGTCCTTCCTTCTTTCTCTCCTTGTCCCCAGATGGTCTGAATGCTGAGAACAATGATGATAGAGTGCTGCAGTGCTGCCTGCAATACCAGACTCTGTATCCAGAGTGTGCTCTCATCTTGTGCACGTGAGTCCCTCCCTCCCCCCACAATATACTGCTGCTGCTGCAGAGTGTGTGTCCTCAGCTAATAATGCACATGCATGTGACTGTGAGTGGGTCCAGCCAGATAGTTCCAGTTGGGATGAGAGAAAGAGCAGGCCAGACAGTTATTGGCAAACAATAGATGTGCTGAGCAAGGATCTCTCTGTTCAGTTCAGGAATTTTTCGGTCACATTTGCTGTGGCACTTGTTTTATACTCTTGACCTATTTCTCTGATTGCCTCTGTTTCCAGACACTGTTATTGTTTTGCTAAGTTGAAGGGGAGAATTTGGGGCAGACAGTGTTGCACGGTTACTTGGTCTGATGATTCTGTAATATGAGTTGATTCATGATGTTATCGTGGCCAGCTTCATAAAAACATGCTTCTGATCTTTCCTCTCTAGTGATGATAAAAATCTGTGCAGTAAAGCACTGCTGAGTGGGGTGAAGGCCCTCACCAAGAAGGATTTTGAGGCAGAGGTTGAGAGATCCGGAGATGGTCTTCTCATCCGTCAAAGCAATCAGGCTCCTATGCCACCTCACATCAACCCCCAGGTGTCATCACCAGTGCCAAGCAGGAGTTCCACGCCAGTCTGGTCTCCGGGTCAGGAGGTCCTCAGCAGATGTGTTTCTGCTCTGGAAGATTGTCTGAGAGACGTTTTGTCTGACGTACTGGAGGTGGAGATGAAGGCCGTCTACAATGAACTCTGGCTAGAGGTAACATTCCAGTTTTGAACCTTACATCTTTGACAGATCAAACATGTTTCTGTAAACTGTAAACAAAACACATAATGGAAGAGTGCAAACAGTGTTGGAATAAAGATTGTATAGATAACAGTTTGTTTTGTTTTGTTTTTTTCTGTTTATAGATTGTTTGTATAAAACCACCCTGGACTCTCCGAGATGTTTTGCAGTGTTTTAAAAAGCACTGGATTGCTGTCTTTGGGCACATTGTCCAACGGACGAAGGTGAAAACCGTTTCATACCTCATCAACTTCTTCAACTCAGGTGTGTTGGTTGAACATTTTTTAATCATTATATTTCCTATGAACTTCAGGTTACTTTGGACTGTTGTGAGCTTATTTTACCCTAGTTTTTTTTTTAACAGTTTGAGGTTTGTGTCTGGCAGCATGTGAGTACAGTACATCACCTGTCATGTTGTCTTATTCAGACTAACCTCTGCTGCAGGGATTTTGGATGGTTTGATAATATCAAACACTGAATCAGAATCAGGTCTGCATATTCCCTGTTTCATCACAATAAGCAGAGGCTTTGTTATGAAATTAACCAATTGTCTAATAAAATCACATTACTCATTTCAGTTGTTGAATGAAACCCTGAATATCCCAAAACTCTCCATTAGTTAATTAGAAAACAGTTTTCTTCCAATGTCTCAGCAGACAGTGCTGTTAAGATACTGAGTCATCCCTCGGATAAAAGCCTTACTCTGTGGGGGGATGACGTGGTCTGCCCTGCACTGCGCTAGAACCCTACAGAACTACATACAGAATCAGGTCATCTGCTAAAGTGGGAGACTCAAATGTGTGTCAGAAAGATGCTGAGTCGCCCACTGCAGCACTTTTTGCCCTGGATCTCATTGCTGGATGCGATTTATGCTTACAGTGGCTAAATGTGTGTGTGCGTGTGTGTATGTGTCAGCCTCTCATTCAAGCTCTCTGTCCACCTGTGCGGGGTAGACTGCTACACCAGTGGCACAATCTTTTTTTTTTTTTAATCCACCCAAGAATGTTAATAGCTTAAACAATGTGATTTTGCCCTTGTTCTGTGGATCCTCACATGCATGACTCTGGATTTCTTGGTACCACGCAGCCTGGCTCTGTGCCAGGACTGTGAGAGGAGGAGGAGGAGGAAGAGGAGGAGGAGGAGGAGGAGGAATGGAAGGGGGGATAAACTGTATGTGAGGCTAAGAACAAATCTAGGAGTGGAAAAGTACTGCATGCGATTTTCAGGTCTCCCCTAAGCAGCCTGTGAGTGTGTGTTAAATCATTTGTAGCTGTACTTATGAGGACAGACTCCTCACAGGACATCTATAAAATAACCACGAAAATACTTAAGACTGCAGCTATGATTTGTACGATAATATTAAGCTTCATGCAGTGACATGTAGCTGTTACGACAAAGGATGCCATAATGACAACACTTTTAAATACACGTTGATGTCCTCACATGTGTATGAACGTATGTTTTATGGAGATGTGTGCATGTCTTGCACAGGTTTTTGCAAGTCTCAAAACAGAGGTGAACATAAGACACACACACACACACACACACACACACACACAGCTCGAAGTCAGTCTGAGCTGACTTGTTTTTTGTGTCTCTCAGCCTGGCTTTCCATCTTTATATTCATAACAGTTCCTCTCACAAGGTTAAACAGACAAAGCGTCTGCTCCAGAGCATTCACTCCCGTTTGCCTCACTTTCATATGTTTGCTCTTTACAGTATGTCTGTGTTCAGTTTATTAGGACCACCAAGTTAAAGCTAAATACAGCACAATACAACACTCATGCAGTAGATCCTAGTAAAGTCTTCATGTGGGTTATAATGTTCAATTTTTGGTCCAAGTGATTTAAAGCTGTGTTGATTTGACTTAGATTGTGCATAGACATGGATGAAGTAACCGGGTCTCAAAAATGAGGCCCATGCAGAAGTGCAAAAAAGTGCAATACTCCTGATGGCCACTAGATGCTGGCTCCATAAAACTCTGGCTCCAAATGACTTCAATTCAAAAATATTTTTCATCATTACAATGTGACCTTTTATACAATATGATGACAGTAATCATGAGATTCTCAGTCAATAATTTTTTCCCACCAGTCATTCTGATGTCATTAGTTAAAGTCAGCTCTTTTTGTGATCTGGTGGTCCATCTCGAAAAAACCTTATTTTCAAGGGTCAGACCCGCCTCCTCACTCCTCCCTCCATATCCCGAATATGGTCACTTCTGGCTCCAAACAACCAACATGGCTTCAAAATGTCCACAAAGCAACAGGTGACCTCACGTTAGCTTCGTCCATTCTGTTTACAGTCTGTGATGTTCTTCACTAATTTGCTTTAGTTTTGTGTAACTTAATAACTGGCACTTAAATGTTTATATATTAGCTTCATGTGCATTTATCTGCGAGCATGTCCTCTTGCAGTCATCTGATATCCACTGCTGTATGCATCTGTGTCTCCTGTCAGGTGAAACAGCAGACTGTAGCACAATCACTGTGGCCCTTCAGGAAGCTAAGGAGCTTGTGAAAGCATTTTGGAGAAGTTCACGCCAAGTTCCTCATGCCATTTCTGTAATGAACAGCATTTTGAAAAAGCTCCAGCCTGAGGTCAGCTGGACTTCATTATCTACAAGCTCAGTTTTTTATTTTTTTATCTGTTGAATAAATCAGCTCTACTTCTAGGACTGCACAATCTGAATTGTCATGTATTTTCTGATGGTTTAGAATGGTGTAATTGCTAAAGGTAAATTTTTTGTATACACTCAGAGAAAACAGGTTGTATTGGGTTTTAAAGAATCTGGTAATGTGCACCAAAACAACGACTACAGAGGCAGCAGTGTGCATTTTCTATATTACAGCATTTAACTTATACAATTGGATTTCAAAGTGTGTTTTTAATTTGTACAATAGCTGCCTGGCTCCGTGGAGGGAGATTCTTCTGTGTGTGATGTTGTCATGAATGATGACGATGAAGACAAACAACCCACGACGGCTCAGGTCTCTCACCAGGAAGTGTGGGCCATGTTTGAGAGCATCTGGTCTAATGTGTATCAGACAAGGTGGGTGTAACAAGGACTTGTGATTGATGCAGCACTGGGTTTCTACTTAGTGTTATACTGTGGATAACAGGTTAAGATGATGTGTTTCTTAGAGATTTTCTACTGAAATGTATTTGAATGATTAGAGCGGTATTCTTTTCATCTTTACCTTGTTTCACAAAGTATTTTTAAGTTGTTATTTTCTGCTGCGAGAGGACATTGATCAGCACTTTTCTGAGAAATTGTCGTGGGAAAAGGAAGAAAAAAATTGACGATTACACAAGAGAGTCCTTTCCAGTAATTGAAATGACAATAAATGGTTACATGGTTGACACATAAACAGCACTTTGGAGATTATTTTGATATGTATTTTGTTTTATTTTCCATTCCACTGACCCGCGAGGTCATTTTTTTCTGTCATGTTTCAGCTTGGACGTGTTCAAAGCTCTGGGCTTTGACCCTCACACCATGCAGAGGGCTCAGCCTGTCGGAGGTCCTGCGCCACCACAGGACGCTTTGGCCTGTTTGCACAAACTGTCCTCCACGGTCTCACAGCTGCTTCAGTCCTTCAGCAGGTATGTTGGCCACAATGCCCTCAGCGTCCCTTTTATACAGTATTCAGTCTGTTATAGTTGATTCTTTGAGTTTAAGTTCACAAGATTCATTGCCTCTTATGAACTATTCTGTCTTTGTCCATCGTCCTCCATTGTCCGTTCTCACTTTCACCTCTGACTTAAGCTCCCTCATACCGTAAAAAAGTGTGTCTCACCTTTGTCTCAACCGTCACTCCTTCTGTGAAACCCCCTTTAAACCGTCCTTGGCCTGTCCTTAACCAACCGTCTCCTTCCTGTGTCCTAGTTACACATGAGTGTGTGTGTCCTATGCTCCCATAGCTCCCAGGCTCTATTTGGCATGTAGTGCTGGTCAGGCGGTAATCTGCTTGACCTTGTAGCTTTACCTTATCACCTTTCCCATGACGCAACAGTGAGCGCTGCACTGTAACACTGCTAATTTTCCCACCGTGCCTTCAAGAGGAAAATTACTACCAGTTGCATGCAAGACGTCTTTACCTCCTGTAAGTTTTTTCCACTGTATCGCCCTCAGCCTGCATTGGCATCTTAAAATATTTTACTTCAAATGAGACTTAAGTAACTGAATAGTCATTCACTAATCACACTTGGGAAAGTAGTTGAGTTGATCATGGTTGGTTGTGGTCATTTCTTATTTTTGAGCCATTCCTTTGAAAGTGTTTTACCTTTATTAAACTGCCCTGTTTCAAAGAGGATTGAAAGTTTGCTTGTTTGAATACATCAAGCAGTAATCAACACTAAGGCATAATCCATGTCTGATCTCCCCCAGATTGTCTCAGATTATAGACATTATCACCCTGCATGTGTGTGTAGATTTTCAACAAAATCCATTGAGATATGACAAATATCTTCTATATATCTATGACAAATTATACATTTTTCCTGAAGAGCTAAATCTCACTGTTTTCAGTTTTTACAATCGACTGTTTATTGAATAGACGAAGCTAACGTGAAGTCACCCATTGGTTGGTGGACTCATGCTCCTAAACCAGAGGATCAATATTTGTATGTCGCCATGTTGGTTGTTTGGAGCCAGAAATGACCATATTTGGATATGATGGGAGGAGTGAGGAGGCGGATCTGACTTTTCTCAGCTAATAAAAAATGTATTGACTGAGTATTTCATGATTGAAAATGACAATTTTTAAATTGTTGTCAGTTGGAGCCAGCATCTAGTGGTCATCTGGATTATTGCAATGTGTTTCACTTTGGCATTGACCTCATTTTTGAGACCTGATTGTTTTGTCCATTTAAACACCTTGTGGTTTTTACCTCCTGCTTCCTCCTTCATCCTGTTTGGCACAGCGGTGGTACTGCCCCCTACTGGTTGCCTCCATTATTTTTGTAAAGCATTTTCTCATTATAGGAAATAGGGTCTTAACAGTTTTTCTGGCAGGATCACATCTTGCTTAGCTTAAGACCCTATCTCTAAAAACTTTTTTATCCAGATCTGTTCAGCACTTTTTTCATAATGTTGCTAACTGGCAGATGGACAGACAACAAAACAATCATTCCCATGGGTTGTACTTTGTGTGCTGTTTAGTTTCTTCTCTGATGATGTCAGCCTGTTTTTCAAGCTGTTGGGATGGTTTTAAGTTGAGTTCATGCTTTGCCATCCAAAGGCAGAAATTTGGCTTTCAGCACCGTTTTGCAGCCATGTCCTTCTTTGACTTTGTTTCCATTCGCTCGGTGTTGACTCACACAGCTGCTGTGGCAGGTGTGGGAAAACATTCAATAACAGCCCTCTTATTTCACACAAGACATTTGAACATGTCATAGGAAAGGCTTATGTAAATAATAAAATTAATGAGGACTAAATTCCATTTGACTGCTTTACTTTTAGCATCCTGTTGCGCATCACAGTTCGCTGTCACGCTTAAATTGGAAATGGAGTCCTCGTTTGATTTTCCTACTCTGTCAAATTCATCAAGTCTGCTGTTAAACAAAAAGCCCATGCAGAGCTCTTTCATTTGACTTTCCAAAAATAATTTGGAAAGTTGGCCAGGCTTTCACTTCCAAAGCTGTTTAGTTGTCTATTTAAGTATTCACAGTTTCTCTTATTTTTACATTTTTTATAAGATCTCTCTTTAACGTTGTTACATAACCTGTTCCCCTTCCTTGTTTCTCTGCCTCTCACACACAGTTACACACATACAACTTCTAAACAGACGTTTGGTCGAGTCACAGTCAGTGCATTATTCATTTACTGAATGTGATTCACTTTGACATTTGGGTCTCTTTGAAGGCAGGTAACAATAAACTCCTGCTATCCAAAGGGCAGGCTGATATCCCTCTGTTCTAGCCTGGCATCACTCTGAGCTCCAGTGTAGAGATGGCCTTAGATTTAACCTTTTTCTTTTTAGTGAAGTTCATTAAAATAACAAAACAACATAAAATATAGATGTTTAATTGAGATTATACAGTGTACATCCTCTGTAATTCAACCAGAACAATTCAGTGCTGTGTACCTGCACCCTCTCAGCTTCTTCCGCTTGTGGTTTTTAATTTATCATAAAGCTTGTGATGGTATATTTGAAGGCTGTATTTCTTGTGTTCAACCCCCCACTGAATCTGTAACATGTGGCTTCATACAGGAAATGTATTATTGTGCAGTAACTCTACAACCAAACAGAAACCTTCTCAGATTTTTTTGGACAGTAATCCCTTTAACTACAACACAATATATGGATATTTACCTCTGTAATGATGGGAGTTCACAGCTCAGTGGTTTTCAAAAGGACAAAGTAGACCACTCAGATCACTAAACGTCTAAATATGTGTCCTCAGTGCTTTTTTTTATTGCCTCTTAAACTTCATAGCTTCTCTGTTTATTGCATTTGTTGTGCAGTATATGACCGATATAGCAGTGCTTCATTACCTCATGTTGCATCACATCTAACGTACACCCTGTGTGTTTTGATTTAATGGCACATACTTACTGTGAGTGTGAAGAGTGTCATGTGATGTTTATTTATAATTTCTCGTTGAGTGTGTCATGTGATGGGACACCTGTTGCTGCTTCAGTAGGTGTGTGTGTGTGTGTGTGATGTCAGTCCGTCTGAAGAGAAGAGGTGGACTTGAAATGTCATTACTTTCCACCAATACTAAATAAAATTTTACTTGTAGATGGAAATGTATATAATTTGTCGTTAGTGAACTTTTTAACCTCATTCTGATGAAAGTGTCGATTTATTCTGTCACTACTGCATCCTCTGTGAGTAATATATTTTTTTAATCTTTTATTCAAATGTTCAAATAATGTGCAGAAAATTTAGAAGATGATGCATTTGTTGGAGGAGATACTTCCTCAAAAAAATCTAGTGAATATGTACTAATCAAGAATGAAAAAGTAATAATTGGTTGTCCTGTAGTCTAATGATGATTAATGTAAGTGTTTAGAAGATTCCAAGGATTGAATATTAAGAAAAGGAAACAAAAACTTCAGTGTGAAGTACACGGAGATCATTTATGCAGTAATGTGTTTCAAAAATAAATTTGACTTCACTTTTAAGAGCGACTACATGGCAATAAAATATTCATGCTGGAGTTGTTTACAACCTCGGAGCAGAAATAATAGTTATTAAAAACAGTCTGTATACTAAACATCTTTTCATTACAGTGACTGTTTTAGAAAAAGCTTTGTACTACTGCGTTACCTTCATTTCTATGTGCAGTCATCGTGTGTGTGTGTGTGTGTGTGTGTGTGTGTGTGTGTGTGTGGATCTTTGCACACTATCTGTACAGTGTGTGTGTTGGGCTCCTCATGTACTGTTGCCTAGGAGACAGCCAGACTCATTTTCACATGTTTGAGCAGAACTATGACTCATTCCATACAGACCACCTCTCTCTCAGTCGTTTCTCTCATTCTGTGGATGCTGGGTAATTTAGGACTCTGCTCAAATTGCCATTTTCTGTTCCTCATTCTTTCACTGCTGTACTGTCGCTCCATGCTTTGCCTGTTGTCTGTTACTCCTCGTCACTCCAGGGCCTTCAGGGAAGCTTTCTATATTTATATTTAGTTACTGATGGTGCTGTGAGTTTATGTGTCAGTCGGGTATGAATCAGTAAATGTGTAGATAAAACATCAAAGAATTATACAGTCGTCTTATCTGCAGCTCATGCTAAAGTAAATTAAATTGTCCAAGAAATTATGGATGTTTAGAGAGGTTTTAAAATGCCCACTGACTTTGATTTAGTCATTAACGTGGTTACGGTTAAAAACAAAATATAAAGTGTAGATTGAGTGCCTGGAAGAGACGTCAGCTCTAAGATTTGTTTTTGTTCTTCAGTGTGTTGTCCTCAGCCCCTGCTTTGGAGGAAGTCCAGACATTGCTCAGCATCATCCACTCCAGCAAGGTCGGTGCCAAGTCTCAGTTTTCCCTTTTTTCCCCCCATAACATTTGCCTTATTAAAGTTTTCTGATTCTGATTTTTTGGTGGTGGTGGGGTTCCTATGTTGAACTCATCTTCTTTACCAGCTCATATGCCTTGTGTTTCAGATTGTCAATGTAGATTCCAGATTAACAGCCAAAGACCTTCTAGATTGTTTCTCACAGCCAGACTACAGGTAGGACACACACACACACACACAACATAATGATAGTTATATAAAGAATACATTCAAATGGCTGCTGTAAACTGCAGGGATTTCCTGACTTGATTGTACCCACTGAAGTGATGCACACACTTAGCAACAACGGGCAGATCATCGGATACTGCAATCAGCTCCTTACAGTCTTTGTCGCGGCATGTCCGGGCAAGTATGTGAGCGTTTCCAGCATTGTAGCCTTTACTCTGCCATAATAAGCTTCCTCGTAGTCATATCCCCAAAAGAGCTCCCACAATGACGGTGGCCATGCCAACATTTAGTTGCTCAATCATTCACACCTTTCTTTGAAGGGAGGCTATAAATCATTGTAGTTAAATAATCTACTAGACTCCTTACTAATCACCAGGCTGGGGTATAGTGGGACTACAGTGTTCATGTGCAGTTACCTGATCCTTGTCAGCCGTTGAAACATAATCACACATTGTCTGAGAGGGTGAGGATTTATTTGTTGCACTGACAAGACTCATTTTTCAAGGGACAGAGTGAAGAAGAGATAAATGTTTACAGACCGACTTTATTTGAACCACAGAGATTGAGCAGAGCTCCTACACGGACTCTTACATCTCTCATGTAGTAAAGGAAGTGTTAACTTCCAGGGTCACAGCTAAAGACTGAGTTATGAGTCACTTCATGAGGCCATTGTCACAGTCATCAGGCTTAAACAGCTTATTTTTACCTGTCGCCTGTATCTCATTATCATTAACTTGTAAATTCTAAGTATCTTATGAAAGGAGGTGGGATTTGTGAGTGGCCTGAAGAAGTGCTGCCTTAAGGGGCTAAACTTAGGACTACAACGTGACCCTTAAGACCCTCGTAACCTCATGTAACACAGACTTTACATCTACACAGTCTCTCAGATTATCTTGGCTGCCTCTAGAGCCTGTCTTGATAATAATAGTACACAACTCTCCCACTAGCTACAACCAGTTTACTTCTATCAGTCTGGTCACAGGACATGTTGTTTGCTGATTTATTTATGTAGATGTGAGATATTATATAATTAAACTGCAATGAAATCATTGAACTTGTTAAATAATTGTAATGGTGAAAACTACCAAAGATAAAATAATATTGAATGATTATTATTTTACATTTACATTTTACATTTTTAAAAATGCATTGCTAATTTCAGTTCTCAAATATAAATATTTGATGTTTCACTCTCCTAGTTGGAGCTAATTGATTGAAGCCATAGATTGTATGTAGAAATGGACAAAGCAACCAGGTCTTAAAAGTGAGGCCAAGGCAGAAATGTAAAAAGTGCAATAATCCTGATGGCCACCACATGCTGACTCCAAAACACTCTGGCTTCAATTGATTTCACTTCAAAAATGGTCATTTTCAATCATGAAATACTCAGTCAGTATATTTGGATTCATTCTGTCATTACTGTTCCAATTAGTCCACAAACCAACGGGTCACATGACATTAGCTTTGTCTATTCTATATACAGTCTATGTCTATGAGACGGACTGATAAATTGGTCAGACTGAAATTACAGTCTGGTTTGAGGTCATTTGGAAACTGTGTCACCATTACAATCACTGTCCACAAGTCAGCCCTGAGTAGCTGATTGTCCAGCTGTAAAAATGTTCTGCAGTTGTATCTAAGCTTCCCCTGCTTCTTCACCAAGCTATTGTTTTTTGATTTTCTCAACTCCTAATTATCTAATAATAGATAATTATAGATGTAATTACCAAACCTAAAATCCCATTCAGTTCAAGGCATTTTCCTCACTTATTGACATTATACAGACTTAACAATTACGCAAATAGATTATTCTATAGTATAACAACAGCCTACTTACACTACACACTCTCTTGCATATATTGCATAATTATTGTAGCACCAGTAAAGGAAAATCCAACTTTACTTTTATACCCACAGCCTCCAATAGGGCTGCAACTCTCTGCACACATACCAACAGAATATATAAGCCCATCACAGTCCATTGTGATATAGTCCTGGAGCCATATTGCAGCTGTACTTATGCCTCCCGGTTCAACCCAGCAGATGCCATGGAAACAAGCCACAGGTCTATGTATTGTATTATGTGTACTACGTATTCTATGTAACAGATTATTTACTTCCTGTCCATTATGTGTCCTCCTAATGCTGCTGTTTGACCTCCTCAGTCCTTCTCTGATCATTTCATAATCCAAATAGGAAACAGGAGACTTTCACTATTAAATATCCCTGTAAAATAAATGATTTTATTAGTCTTACAGGCTAAAAATAGATAATTTTAGGTAAGTTACTGCAAATTTGTTTTGTGGTGTCTGTTGATGATGATTATTACACCATCATAGCCAAATATTTATTTATTATAATTCTTTATTTTATAAAACATATCATCTTTAGATAAGTGTGAGCAGTATTTTCCTGTATTTGAAAGAATCACTTTGTTGCCTGCATCAGTAACATGAAGCTCTAATGAAACCAGTGGTGTATTTAGTATTTAAGACGACATCTGCTGTGTCACTTCGCAGGAAGAGCTTTGCGGCCACTTGCCAGTCACGTCACTGCAGCTTCTGTTACAACAGGTCACCGCTGACAGACACGGTTAAAGCTGGCTCTGTTGTGATTGTAAATCTTTTATTTGTTACATTCACTGCGAAGTGATCCACGCCTTTACTTAGCAAGCACATTATCTGCGGTGTTAAATATTTGAATTCTGTGCTCGGTGCGGGGGGATGATGTCATGAGTTATATAAGGCCTCAGGGCGGCTCTTTTCCAGGAGCGTGTTTGGCCATTGACTGGCAGTGTTCAAGCACAAGTGGGCCTCAGCTGATAAGATTTTACAATGTCAGATTAAGAAAAAAAATGTTCTGTGTTGCTGAGCGTGGTCGATAACAGAAGCCTGTGGGTTTTATAATACTGTAAACAAATTAAAAAATAATCCATGTAAAATCCTTTATTTAACATATGCATTGGCAGAAAAACACTAGTTATTCAGCTGGAAGTTTTGTTTTGTTTGACAGCCAGAGGATCGCTGTGTGTTTAATAAGCTGGTTGGCAGCATGTATTTTTTGGGGGGGAAGACGTGTATGCACTTGTGTGTTTGCGTAAGCCGTTTTTTTAAAAACACATCAAGATTTTACTGTTTTTCTAAGAGAGTGGGAGGGAAAAGAACGAAACAAAACAAATTTTACTGCCCTGTTTTTGTGGTGTCTCGTGGCTCCAGTCACTTAGTTGCCTCCTGCTAGTATACATTCAGGCCCAAGACATATTTAAACACATGCAGCCCTGCATCTGTACAAGTGTCTCCTCTCTGGGTGATGGTGATATTTTCTGTGCATGAATGATTCTTTATTTGTTTGTGATTTTCCTGAGGTTGTTTGGAAACATCTGTGTGTATGTATGAAGAGTTATTTGCGCCAGCCTGATGGTTTTGCTGCACCTGGGTTACTTCCACTTGTGGATGTATCCTCAGGGGTTCATGTGTGATGGTTTTTAATGCAGCACAGTTTAGCTGCAGGTTTTCCCAAGTGAGATTGAACGACTCAGTCATCCAGGCATCACTCATGATCTCTCTCATATTGTACGTATGTAAATGCACATATTAACATCCATGTTTAGCTTGCATATGATTTCTCACACTGACTCCGGATCACCACCTTAACCACCAGCTCTTTATTTATGTTACATCATAGTTTTTCCAGCATAGTTTTATGTAACTGTATTCGAACAGAATGAGCGAAGAACAACACTGCTGTGCTATTTCACAAACCTACAGGGAGCAGCACATTAAGCCTGAGGCCGTGCATTATTTAATTTTCTGTTCATTGTAGTCAAAGACAAAAAACTGCTTTGTATTTGATAAGACAGATCAGTCAGTCTTATTACAGTAGTCATATAGAAGCTTTTCTTTCATTCTCTCTCCAATATTATTACTTAAGCATAATGATTTGTCTTTATTTCGTACTGTAACTGGACTGCACTAAAACTCTTTGTGTGTCCTTATGTACGTCACACATTTTAAAAGCAAACCCAGCGCTCCCTTTCTTCTTTTATGATTAACTGGCTTTCCTTCATAAGCCTTTCCACGTGGCTGAGTCACACACTTGAAGGTCAACCTTTTGCTTTCAAATAATTTTGAAATGGGGGAAAATATGACTTTTTGGATTCCTGTAAACTGTATTATCAAAGTTTGATTAAGATTTCAACACAAGCTGTCACAGTGTGATTTGTGTGCAGAGTGTAAAGCTCGTACAAGTTTACATCCAGTTATGAAGAGAAAATGTTACAATTATATATTAGTGATATTGTCACAAAACTAAAGTGTTAAGATTATTCATGTGGTCATTGCAGCACCCTAGTTAGTCAGAGAGGAAATGAACAGGGAGGCTTTCTGTTCCAACTAATGACGTGATTGGCTGGTTGAGAACAGTTATCACTTATGTCAGCTCACCGTATCATGTGGTCTGGTAATCAGTTCAGTGCAAATCATTATTGTCTCCTGGCGATATCCATTAATTACCTGTCACACACATGTAGGCTGTTATGTAACACACAGCAGCAGCACAGCTCTCCCCTCTTTGTGTGTACATTGTCGATCTGGGTCAGTGACTCTGTGTACAATTCAAGTGCGTCACTCACTTTGTGCGACCAGATCAGAGATTCTTTATGCAAGAGTCTGACGGCCTTTGGTGTGTTGATGTCAATGTAAACACTTTGACAGGATGCCTTTCACACAGTCCCACACTGTCCATGGAGGATGCTGGAATGCAAAACCAGATCAGTGGTGGCAGTCGGACACATCCTGGGAACAGCGAGAGAGCAATGGGTAACACAACCTGCCGTTTCCACAGGTTATGAAAACACACAGCTGCAGGCGTGGATGAAGACGTGGAAGTGGATGGGTAGATGCAGGATGAAAACAGGGGGCGTCAACAGCCAGCAGATTCTTCTCCTTTTCTCCTTCCTGCAGTTACGCAATGTTCCAGTGGAAACAAAGCAGAGGAGGAAACAAACAAGCAACAAGCTCCCTCAGTGTCTCCGCTGCTAAGCAGCCGTTGCCAAGACTGTCGCGGCCAATTTGTGCATGTGTGTGTTTGTGCTCCCGGTGACGGTTTTTCTTGTGCATTTGTAATCACTTGGATGTATGTGGTGGTGTAGCCAGAAAAATGTAGTTTGGCTGGGCAGAAATGTTGTGTGTTAAAAAGCTGCTATTTACATCCAGGGCCTCTGGAGGCTGCAGCGGACACAGAAGCTCTTTTGTCTGTCGTGGACATTCTGTGCTGAGCACGATGAACACATAGAAAGTTCACTTATCAAGATGTCTGTGTGGAAAGGTCTGGATTCTTCCACATCGTGCACGTTGTGTAGTTCTGTTGGATTAAGGTACATTTTTAGGTTCTATATCTATATTGCAGCTTATACGAATGGATTTCTCAGATATAAAAAATAAATACTGAGCGGGGAACAGAACCAACCAGAAGGCATTTGGCCTCTGTTGAAAAAAAAAAAAAATGTCCACAATATGAAACCACATTCTCATCCATGTGTGAGCGCTATCTCTGTACTCAAAAAAAATTGTACTCCACACAACAATCCTGTGGCAAAGCTTAGCTCACATAAAATACTAGAAGATTATTGATTCCTGTGACTTGCAGCTACAAATGTAAAGATCTGTAGATCGCTCACACACAATAAGAGCTCCAACAAAATGGAGCCAACATGTTGAGTCTGCGGTGATGCATTTTTCACCACTATGTATATTTTGCCAACAGAAAGGATGGATGATAATAAAGAGAGAGAGGTGGTGAATCACTTGTGGCAAAGGGGAAAATATTAATGTTACATCTGCCTGCTGTAACATGAGATCGCTGACTTAAATGTCATTTCTGTGCATTAAGAGCCGGAGATGAGATGTTTTTAGGTGAGCTTAGCAAAACAATCAAACTAAACCAAGCTGTGAAAGAAGAGGCCCTCTGTTTTCTTCCTTTGTCAGGTCCACAGACTGTGTCAGGATCAGAAAACGTTATCTATCCCCGATTAGGATACAAAAGATGCTGGATGTAGCCACTGGGTCTCAAGTGCAGTCGAAGTTCAAAAAAGTGTAATACCACCGATGGCCACTAGATACTGGCTCTAATTGACTTCCTTTCAAAAATGGTCATTTTTAATCATGAAATACTCAGTCATCATTTTTCACCAGCCATTCTGATGTCCTTGGCTAAAGTCACTTCTTTTTAGTGATGAGGTGTTCGTCTGAAAAATACAAGAGTAAGTAGATATTAGGGTTCAAAAAGAGGAATATTTAGGGGTGTAATTAGTTTGATTGACAGCTCTTGTCTCCAGTGATTTGCACATGGTTGCAAACTTGAGTTTTATACACATTGTTCAAGGGTCAGACCCGCCTCCTCCCTCCATATCCAAATATGGCCACTTCTGGTTCCAAATGCCAAACTCCTGGCTTCAAAACGTGACTCCACAAATCAACGGGTGACGTCAAGTGGCTATATCCATTTGTTACATACAGTCTATAGTCAGCTCCACTCTATCCTTCCATTTCTGGGTTTAGAGGCAGCCACTTTCAGTTCAATTCAATTTAATTTTATCGCACCAAATCACAATGAAATCATCTCAGGGCTGTTTACACGTTGAGGTCAAGGCCTTACAATGTTATTGATATTCTGGGAGATCAAACCAACCACAGCAGGATTGGCAACAGTGGGAAGAGAAAACTCCCTTTTACCAGGCAGAGGGAAAAGATGAGTTTTTCAGAAACAGACAAACTCTAAACGCTGAGCAGGTTTATTGGTTAATAAGTCCCAGTTAGAAACATGCAGCTTCAGAGATACTTACAGAGTGACAGACAGAGAGGATTAGTGGTATTTAATGGTGATGTATTAATGTATGTATGGAGTGAAAGAGAAGAGTAGAATAGAGGTGCAGCTTTGGCCTGTAGCAGGTTTACAGGAGCCAGGCCTACATGATGATGGGGCTTTGTCATTAAGGGCTTTGTATGTATGAAGATGGATCTTAAATTCAGTTCTGGATTTTACAGGCAGCCAGTGAAGGGAAGTTCATATGCGAGAGAAAAAGAAAAATGACCAAATGTTTGTTTGTTTTTTCCTTGTCCCCAGGGAGAAGCTCAGAGTCGGGGGGAGTCAGTTAATGGAGCTGCACGAGGCCTTGGATCGCTGCATTCAGGCCACAAGTCAACCCATCACCTTCTCCATGTGAATGGACCAGTGTGCCAATTCCCTATGCTGTTCTTCCAACCACTGGATTTTTAACATTTTAGTCAAGCATGTACTGTACTTTAAAGACCATTGAACTCTGAAAGGCTTTTTTACTTTAAGTTTTGTTTAAAGGGAAATGTGAACCACATTGACAACCACTGGATGTATATTTTGTGTAAAAAAGTTTACAAGAAATTAAATTATTTGTTTGAAGCATTGTGTTCAAGACTCACATTTCTTATCTAAATTATTTGTTTCCTTTTCAATGACTTTCAAACAAATTCTTTCTGTTGGTAGAGTTTGTCTTGTCAGGCCTGCGTAGTACAGTGTGTGCTGTGATCGATGAGCGTGACTGCGTGTGGCTGCATGTGTGTGTGTGGTGAATAAGGAGATTATATGCAGGTGACGCCAGCAGACAGGCTGAGATTACACCTGATGCTGGTGTGACACAGAGAGGCTGAAGCATCAGGCGTCATGCAGGGACCAGGGGGAGGAGGACTTCCTGTCTCGTGACATCAGACACAGCTGTTACTCAACATTTTGTCCCTTTTAATATTTTTTGTTCCAGGTGTGTGCAGGGTATTTTTAGTGTCCTATTAGTTCGCTGCCAGAATGAAGCCATTTTCATGCAGCAGTAATCTCTGTCAGAGGGACTGTGTGTGATGTAAGAGCTCACCTTCAAGCACAGGACTCTTTTCTCTCTTCACACTCTGCATATTCAAGTGCCTGTTTGGTGCGAAACAACTTATCATTTATCTCCACAGACGAACAAACACTTGAGCTGTTTCATCTTGTGTAAATATGGATTTTTATCTAAACCAGTGAGAGACAAAGTAGCTAAACACATTAATAGTTTGTTTTCTCTCCTGCTGCCTCTCTTTTCAGTCTCTTTCCTCTGGGAGTTGTAGGAAGTACAAAAGGAAGTCGAGAAAATAGTTCCTGTGTTGGTTATAAGGTCATCGGTGTGTACAGGCATGACCTGACAAACACTGAGGACACACCAGTCTGCTTCAGGTATTTTAGTGCTGTTTTTTGGCCCAGTGGATGTGTTGCTTTTTGTGTGAGGTGTGTCAGCAGAGATTATCAGCCACTAACTTGTGAATGAGCGCAGCGTAGGGATTTAACCAGCTCTGGCAGGCAGCCAGTGATATCTGAGGCCGTGCAGATGCAGTCTGCTCAGCTGGACCGCTCTCAACACCTCTACAGGCCACAGTGACTGTCGGCGGCATTCCTTCCTGCTGAGGCCTGTTAGCCAGCTTAGCATAATCTCCCCTAAAAGACACTTAGGAGGAGCAGAAATAAAAACCTGGCTTAGTGCGGCAGTCTCAGTGGAAACTGGTGGCACTGAAAGCAGATGAGGTGGCAGTCGAGGCTAAATTTAGGGACAGTAAATCAGCTGAGTGTAACTTAGTCAAGGTGTGCAGCACCTGGTTCACCTGCTGATGACTTAAATATCCTACAGCTAATAATACAACCAGCAATGATCCCGGTTAAGGAGCCACCAACCTAAATACTCCACATTGTCTATGGTAAAAACCTAATGCTAAACATTGACGTTTTAAAAAGTGGTCTGGAGACAAACATCAGATTTAAATGGTTTATTAATTAAGAAATGTTACAAATGTGATAATTTTCTCGCTCTAACATTCCTTCCAGAAGAATCTGCCAATGCCTGACACTTTATAACACAAGAAAAAAAAAAGGATCTTCAGTAAACTGCATCTCTACATACATCAAGTAGTTAAATCACAATAACAAAAGTTTGGTTAGCAGAAGCGTGGTTGTGCGTGTGTGGTGTGTGCACAAAAATTAACTAAAATCTGGCACTGGTTAGATTCATTGACTTAAGCTGTCTGCTACTACTTTTATTTTTTCTTTACTGGTAAATCAGCAGTGTATAAAAAATATAAAAAAGGCCATCTAAGATTCAAAAAGCAATCCAGCTTTGTTTAAAATGACACAAAAAGCCATGACAGGTGTTTTATCAACTCGCACTCTGAGAGTAAGGCTTCAAACCACTGACCTTTAAAATGTGTGAGCAAAAAAAATTACATTTCCACAACAGAAATATTCTTAAATAAAACTTGAAACTTTCAAAAGTCAATCGTCACCACTCCATTCTGCCACCTACCAAGTGACAAATAGTAGAAAGCTCATCTGAAAACCCTCCATGTGACAAACCTTTAAACTCTAAAGAGAAAAAGAAAAGCACTAAATGTGTAATAAATGTTGGCATATGACAAAAAATGAGGAAGAAAACAAAATATATACAGCACGAAAAAACATTGTATGCAATATGCAAAGGCGTCATGTTGCTGTGGGCAACAACCC
>OOFC01013407.1:0-15246 GCA_900323345.1 Pseudochromis fuscus | reverse complement strand
AAAAAGTACCTAGAACTTGGTACCTGGTACAACTTTTCGTACCTCCTCTCCTGCGGTTCCAAAAAAAGTACCTGGTCAGGTCGGAGCAGGTACTAAAATCTTATTGGTCGGAATCGTCACTGTGTCGTTGCATCATCACTGCGCTGCATGTAATCTGTCCCTGCAAGCACGTCTTTTTTTAAATCTTCGCCGAACCGTGCAGACGTGTTTAAAATAACAACAAGAAGAGAAATGGCATCAGCTACTAGAAATCCTGCCCCGTGGACTCAGGACGAGGTGCAAATCTTTTGACATTAGTCGCAGATGAGAACATTCAGCGGGAGCTGGACAGCGCGGTCCGAAATGAAAGGACTTACAAACAACTCTCGGACCAGATGGCTGCACGTGGCTACCGCAGGACTTTGCAGCAGTGCAGGGAGAAATTAAAAAAGTTAAAAAGTTGTTCCTCCATCGCTTCTCTCCACATCTGTGTGTCGCGTAAAAGATGATGTCACGAATGACGGCCAGGTACACTGAGGAGGCACTATCCTCGGCAATGTGAATGCTACCGAGGGGGGGCAGTCCCAAGCGATCCGAAGCGAAGAGAAGCGAGTAGGTCCCAGTGTGAATGAGCCAAGAGATTCTCTGGGAAACATTCTTATTCGACTACTCTGCCAGATCCCACCATCTTTAGGGAGTTTCTTTCCTTTATGTCAAAAAGCACCTGCTGTCATAATGTAAAGAAATTAATAATTAGACAGTCATTTGTTTCCTCTATAAAATGTCAAAACATTGTTATAGAGCTCACAGGGATGTCTTCATTTTTAGAAACCTAAAGTTTTAATATTACTTTTCACAAAAAGAAAAAAAAATTGGAAAATTTCTTCAAGCAAAAATAACTATTACAATTATCACCAGTTAATGTTTTATTTCAGAATTAATTGATTAAGGAATAATTTGAGTTATAGGAGGTGAATGAATCAGCGTGTAGTTCTGGACAGAGTCCAGCAGGTGGAGTCCTCAGCTGGTCTCTATATTTCCTCTTTATTGACCAGCTTCTTCTCCCCCTTCAGTCTCTCTGGTCAGCGGCGGCTCAGGGACTTCAGACCTCCCGCTTTTTCCTACTCTGTCTCCATCTTGGATTTGGACCCAAAGCCGTTCGACAGCATCCCTCGCCAGCTGCGTATGGACCAGAGGATCGTCTCCTACTATCTGAGGACTGGTGGTGCCTTGCCAAAGGGCTCTCTGCCGCAGCTCCCTGGTCTCTTCACGGCTGCAGAGAGAGAGGACTGCACGCTGCTCTTCCACCCCATGTGAACGCTCGGTCTGGCCGCTGCCGCCCGGATGCCTCAGACGGATAGGAGACGCCATGTTGACCTCTGAGACTTCACTGCAGCACTTTCTCTTTATGTCGACAAGTGTCAGCTCCGGCTGCTGCTGCTCAGCTGAAATAAAATCTCCAGAAAGTCACCGCTGAATCACCAGATGTTTGAGCGACTTTCACATATTTGTGTTACTGATTCAAGAGCGCTTGTGTCGTCGTGTCGACCCAACTCCTCACACCAGTCAGGAGGTGAATCCCAACATCACTGCTTTTCTTCTTCATTTTCTCCTTCTAGTGATGAGAGTGGGAATCAACTTCCTAACAGGATGTAAGCGGTTGTCATGGCAACATGCTCTTACCCATCCCTCCCCTCCCTGTTCACCGTGGCAACGCTGCAGGAACTGGAAAGCAAGAAAGAAGAAAACTGAGTGGAAGTGAGAGAGAAAAACAAGTGATTGGGCTGTGATGCCAGTACGTTTGTGTAGGTTGTACTGTGTTGTCAGAGGCATCACCATAGTAACAGAAACACCTGTTACCTGGGAAGTGAAGCTAACGCCCAACGGTTTGTGAGAGTCTCTGGATTTAGGGAGCAGTTGTTGTACCCTTAATACTTTTCATTTGCTGTCAGCGGTTTTAAGTTGAGCGAGTTTAGGTTCTTCAGTCGACCTCATCACAGTGATCACCTAACGACTGACCAATGAGATGAGCCAGTGAAAACCTCAGTGAGCGAAGGCTCACCTCCCTGTTACTGTTGCAGCTTTCATCAGACATCTGTGCTCAAAGGTCAAATGTGTGTGACTTAATCTTGCTTTATCAGGGAGGTGTGAGTGTCATGAAAGGATCAGTTCACCCAAATAAACAAAAAGTTGTGAAACTCCAGTTTCTTAATCCAAGTTTTGTGAATGTCTCTGGTTTGTCCACAAGACAAACTAGAGACACAAACACATGAAAGTTTTTAAATAAAGTTTTAAAGGGCTGAACGATTTGGGAAAAATTGAAATGTAATTGTAATTTTTTTAAATGTCAAGCTTCAGCTCAGTATTCAGTGTGTAATAGATTCAAAATTTGATAAAATGTTACCACATGTGACACCATCAAAATATTAATCTCTCTACAGTCTAACGAAATCTTCCAACTTCTTTTTATTAAAGTTTTTAAACTGACACTAGTCAGTGAAAATATTTTAGTATTCTGGGTGAACTGACCCTTTAAAGTTCAGTTGAGACCTCTGAGCTCTGCTTTTCTCCGACATAAAACCTGCTTTTATTTTATAAAAAGCACAATAACTCCTATTGATGTCAGAGCAGGATTCAGCCTGAACTGTGGGAGGTTGGATTCCAGTAGTCGTCTAACACTCTGTTGACTAACCAGGGGATTTGTAGCTTTGTGACGGTGCAGTGACATTCAGCTTCAGTTCAGTGAGGATGGACTCATTTATACAGAATCACAAGTTTATTTATTGGTTAGCAGACTCAGGGCTCTGATGCATGATGAGGTCAGAGGTCATTATTCTAGTGATGTGTCATCACACCACCTGATCAATACTTAATCAGATTTGTGACGTCATGTTGTTCATTTGCGGCTGAATGTGAAGCGATTTCACTGAACTGAAGACTAATGTGACTGCATGCCTGTGGGGGAAGTTATAACACAAACAGAACCTGTCAAAGGTCAGCATCTCTGGTCAGCTGTGGATCTCTCTGATCAGAGAGATAAAATCAGAGTGACTCACCGGAGTGAAGGCTGCTGGGTAATGGGGTGGTCCTCTTCAGACGGGCTTCATGCTGCTGCTCCGCTGGTCTTTGTGCCATAAGTGGCTTCTTGTTGTTGTTTGTGGTGTGTGTTTGTCCGTGTGCCTAAATGTTCTGGCAGGACTGGAGGGCGGAGGCTGGTGCATGTGTGCGTTGAGAAAACTCACTTTGTTACAGGCCGCGTTCACATGCCCATGTCAGATCTGAGGCGAGCTGTGTGATCACAGCGACTCAGACTGACTTCAGATCAGTTTCTGAGATGCTGTGGACGCAGCTGTGAACTCTCAGTACCTCAAACTCCCGACGACCCGAGCAGGAGCTCAGCGTGGTCGTCTGACGTTTGAACAGTGATGTGTTCAAGAGTGCCGGGAGGTTTCTGAGGACGATGACATCACTTGAGTGGACCTGTTGTTTCCTCTCCCGGTGATGTCATCCTGTCTTCCTTAACCAGCGGCGCTGACGAAGGCTTCAGATAAACTGGTAACACTTGACTTCAGTTCCTGGTTAGTGTCCATTCTCCAACCTCCATCAGCCAATAAAATGTCTGCAAACAAATCACACTACATGACAGAAAGAGACGGCAAAAAAAAAAAAAAATCCTTTACACTCCATTTCACTCTGATCTCCCACCGCCAGGCGTGTCACCTGCTGCCTCGTCAATCAGTAAATCACACGCCAGCAGCAGGAGTTCTGTGAAATCCAAACACTAAGAAAGGTTTGAAATCAGTTTGTGTCCCTCTAACACTCGTCACTGTGGACGGGACGACCTCTAACAATCACGCCTGGTTGTCTTGGAGTCTGAGGAGAAAAAGGTTGGAGGGTGGACAGCAGCGAACTGAACCAACCACTGATCGTTCTGTTGAAATGAGGACGCAGTGGGCAGCACGGTGGGGCAGCAGAGGATCATGGGATCTCTGAGTGAGACTGCACTGAGGTCTGGACACATGGAGGTTTTAAAACTAAACAGATCACAATGTTACATTTGACAGAAAGTTACTGATTCCAGTCCAACTGAAACCTCATCAGAAAACAGTCTTTTTAACTGAGGATTGAAACGACTGAACATTGTAACCTTACAACCAAGCTGCTATTCATCAGAAATTCAATAAGAATTATCTGATTTTATTGGATAAATTATATTTATATGTTAAACTGTTAAGCCATCAAGATGCACAGGGGTGGACTCATGCAGGTGAAGGATAACAATTTTGCACAAAGAGTAAAAAAACAAAAAAAACAAACCGTACTTATTGATTTGTTAGTACTACACAGCCTTGATACAACATCATCCACAAACATCCTTCCTCCAGTTGAAGTGATGTTGTGTCCTTGTAGAGATTAATTAAACCCCAGGTAAAACTGTTGGTATTTAGTCATTAGAGATTCAGGTATTTCCAGCATCAAAGACTTAACAACTCAGCTGGATTTGAACTTTTAACTCGTTTATAAAAATTCTAATTTTCTAATCCTTCAAAAGACAGGTCCTGATAATTACCTGCTTTATATAACACAAAATTCTAACATTTGTTCTGATGAATGAAAATAGTTCTGAAATAAATCCAGCTGTCTATTAAAAGCTGGGTCTCTAAAAGCTGAGCTCAACAATTGTATTTAAGATTCAGATCACACAACAACTGATCAATCACAGACATTAAGAAACCTCCCTGTCCTCACATCCTTGCCCAAAGAGGCTGAGCTCCGTTAGCTGAGCTACAGCCTGATTGGTTGATAAGTTTCCTCTGCCCCTCCCCCTGCTGCCTGACCGTCGGCCTGCAGAAACATCACAGCACTGTGATACCTACAGACTTCTAATAACTGCGTGTGTGTAAATAGCTGAGAAGAAGAAAAACTATTTGAAAATACAAAGGCGACACTGCTGTCTGGCATTTTGTATTTAAATTATTTATTTTTGTAGATTTTGACCAACGAGCTCGACTGTTACAGCCGTCACAGTCGAGCTCTTTCTATTGAAATAAAGATTTATAAGAGACTAAACCCCTGGTTTGTGTTTACTTTGATGACTGAATATTGGACTGGAAGATAAGAAGCAAAAACATCCTGACAGGTTCAAATAGGACAAACAAAAAGTCCTTTTGTGCTACTGGTCTAAAAACAAACCACAGCATCTTGCAGCCACTTGGATGATTGTTCAGGTTGTATTTCTCTATCAGCTGGATGACTTATGCATCTTCTGAGAGGCTGACCGCTCTGATGACCGACTCCACGGCTGCTTCAGGCCCCAGAATCCTCAGCAGGCTGTGAAAAGCTTCAGTGGCGCCATCTACAGCCTGAGATGGAAAGAGCTGCAGAGCTGCAAAGAGGAAGGTAACAGATCATCATCTCACCTTTTACCCTCTAAACTGACCTCTGTGGGGAGCTTTGATGGAGTCTGAGATCAGATCAGATCTGTCTGTGATGTATGATTAATCATGGAGTCACTGACAAACCTGGAAACACCGTCGGCTATGAGACTATGACCATCTTTATGTTCTGGTATTCTCACAATAATTAATTGATAAAAAAAGAAAGAAAAAAGTTTTCAGAGTCAAAGGTAACCAGCTTAAAAACAACCTGAAATTATTGTTTAATCACGTGTGAGCATTGTCTTAAGGTTGGATTTATGCTTTTCTGCTATTAAAAAAAAATCCAATATTATCTCCTATCAAATACCAGGTGTCCCAAAAGCAAATGAGGAAGAGTGCAGCTTTTAATAATACTGGAACTTATAAAGTATTTTAAATCCCTGTTGAAGGAACAACTACATACAGGTAACAGTAACTCTGTGTTGCTGTGTTTCTAGTTAGTGTCCTGTCTGTAGAGTTCAGGTCAACTATCAGTCTCACCTCTTTCTGGGATCTTGGTCAGCAAGTTGATCATCGGCGTGACGACGCCCTCTCTGGAAACGTCAATGAACCAATAAACAAACCAGGCGCAGCTGAAAATACAAAAATAAAGAAAGATTAAATGACAGATCTCAGCTTCCTTCTTTGTAGCTGTGCTCCTTCTTTAAAATGAGAGGTTTTTACCCAGGAAGTTTGGGGTGATTCAGGGTCATGACCTCTGACCTGCTGCCTCCAGGAAGAGAGACGATGGATGGATACTTCTCCTGCAGAGAGATAATGAACAGTTATTTACTGCTTTACTGAGTTACTTATTGTATCATCACAGGTTTAGAAATGTGAGTCTGAGCATGCTCAGTGTGGATCCATTTATACAGGATCAGAACAGTACAGGTACTGGAATTGTGTACATTGCTCTTCGAGTGACAGAATAGAATACACAAGATAGAAAGTACACATAAAAAACACAACATATAAAGACAAATACACAAAAAATAGAAAAATACACATTTTCTGAAATATATGTATACAGGTATATATCACATCATAAAACAGGGAAATGCGTAAATATGTTTGAATATTCAGATTCAGAACACTTTATTCATCCCCAGGGGGCAATACAGTTTGCAGACATGGGTCACAGCAAAAGGGCAGGACGCTACACAGTCGTCCCACATCACACACCATCAGTCGCTGCACAGGACAGAACATCAGCAGCAGAAAGATCTAACCACAAAGTGCAGCAGTGGCAACATCGGTGACAAAGTGCAACAATAAAAAAATAAAATACATTAAAACCTAAAAACAACACGTGTAACACGTCTCACTAACATTTAAAAGCCTGATGGCAGAAGGAACAAAGAATTGCCAAATCTATTTGTCTTCCTGCTGGGAGCGACATAGCGCCTCCCAGAGGGCATCAAGGCAAAACTCTTTCAGGACCTGGAAGGGACCTGCCTGCTCCACAGAGAGTGGACTCTGTAGTATATTCTGGGACACATCTGGATAATACTGCACAGTATTATTGTTCAGGGGTTTGCACTGTGGGTGTAGAAGAGTGTTTCACATTTTTATCTCCCCGAGGTAGTTATTGCACTGTGGCAGACACTATTCATTGGATGAAGTGTGGGGGGAGGTCCCTCCTTAATGTCCTGAGGTCTGAGTCTCACAGCTGCAGAGAAGAAGCTGTGGTGGAATCAACATTGTGGATAGTGATGCTCACAGTCCTCTTTGACCTCCTACCTGGCTGTACTGATGTACAGGTGTAACTCTGGGAGCTGTGCAGGTGTTTACAGGTGAGAAAAGTGCACCGACTGATCATGTCTGAGCAAGGGTGAAGCAGACTGTACACTTTCAGCTACACAAAGCAGTAAAACACAGCTCTTCTGCCTGGTGATAAGTTACAATTTAAATCAACCGATACATCGCAAGCAAATTCAAAAGGTGTAAATCTCTTCAAGATACCAACACCACAGCAGCAACAGTTACTTTGTAATAAGTGTGCACACATTGTTTAAAGTGCTCAGTTTCTTTCAGGCCAAAGTATGTTTTTGTAATCTCATTTTCAAGGGTTAAACAAATGGCTTGAGGGGCAGAAGTTTATTGAACACACTCTAGGGAGTGTCCATGTCATTCTGTCCATTCTGTGGAGCATAGTTTGGGTTTATTACAACTGTTTCCTGTTTCCTATGTTACTGAAAGAAACTTGGTGTTTTCCATCCACTGCAGAGATGACCTGCAGGCGGCGCTACAACATCTGTTCAGCGTCCTGAGCTCTGGGCCTCGTTCAAACCAAACACAGAGGTTTGTTAGAGACGCATTCAACTGTAATGAAAAAGTCATGAAGACGCCAGAGAAGTGAATACTCAGAGTGTTGTTGATCCTTCAGATGAAATGTTGACGAATGATGCTTTAGTTGCAGTTCAAAGTTTCCAGTTTGTTCTTCATCAAAAAAACTTCTGAACTTTATGACAACGTTTGAAGGACACGATCCTTCTGCCTTCAGGCACATTGAGTTTAACGACTCCTGGAGTGAAATCTGATCTGATCCCACACTGTAAATCTCATTTATTTTCAGCGTTGATCCACTGAGAAGATTCTCACACACACACACACACACACACACAGGCAGTGTTTTCCAGTACACTTCAGTCTCTCAGGTGCAGCAGGTGAGGGGTGTGTCCAGGTGAGTCAGCTGGGAGACATCTGCAGCTCTAAGTGTTTTGTCTGTAATCAGAACTGGACCAGAACCAGATCTTTACTGGTGTTTTTACCGAGCAGCTCGTCTACTGTTCGTCCCTCTAAAGTTTAAGTCTTGTATCTTGTTACAGTTTTTTTTTTTTTCTGTGACTGAGAAAAAAGTCTCAGAGGAATAAACAACATCAGTCACAGCTGATCAAAAACAAACATACAGTGGATCTCTTAATGTTTCTTCCAGCTGCAGCTCAGTGACTCCTCCTCCTCCTTATTTCAGGCAGTGTTCAGTTTTAACTCCTGTCTGTCCCCTGCATCAGACCACATCCACACCAGGACCAGCACATTTATTAATAAACCTGTTCTCTCATTCTGTTCACACTAATCTGTATCACACAAACAACAACGTTCAGGGCTGAAAAAATGAGCCAACAAGTTCTTGTAAAAGATCGGCAGTTCCTTAAACAGCCACTTGAGGCTCCAGAAGCGAGTCAATCTCCATAGACCCTCGATGTTAGCATTAGAAATAAATAAGTCTTACAGCTCGAGAAACAGTTTTGGTCTGTGTGACTGACTAATGTTCGTGTTCATGACGTTTGCACAAGAGGTAAATTTATATGAACATGAAACTGTTCAAATAAATTCAATAGCGGCTTATAGACAGGTGCGCTCAATAGTCCGAAAAATACGGTATATACAAATAATACAAGATTTGCTTAATATATGCATACATGCAGCTACTTAATGTGGACAGTAACAGACATGATTATTCTACAGGAAACAATGAAGACTGAACACATTACTTAATTCAGTGTTATAAATATCTGTTAATAATCTGTAATTCACTGATTTTCACACAGAGAGATGCAAACTTCTGTGATTTGCTTTCTGAATCCCTGTCAGGCTTTTCAGCAACAAAGGAGCTTCTGTTAAATCCACGCAGCTCATTACACATGAAGTCAGGCAAGCTGAGGCAGAATCAGCTGTAATGACATGATGAACCTGCAGGGTCTTTGCTCTGTAATGTTTTGACGGTGTGAGCTGACTGATGTTAAAGAGCTGCTATCAGGGTATTCTTCATCTTCAACAGCTGTCACACAAAACAGGAGAATCAGCTCAAACCCAGTGATGGTTTTAAAAGCTCTCTCTCACTGTAACTGTCAGATGAACACACACCACAGCTGTTGTCATTAAAATGTGTTCATGTTGATGTCAGATCTGGATTACTGCCGGTCTATTTGTCTTTGTTGCATTTGGATTTGATTAGATTCATTTTGAATTTAACCCTTTCCACCCTACAGGTCTCTGTAACCCAGGACCAAACTGTATCTGCTAGTAAAGCACATACACCCTGTACCACTGTGATGAAAATGGAAACATCATCAGATGTTCTAGGTGAGAATTCAATAACATCAGTGTCACTGGCTCATGGTAGTAAAGATATTTACTCTCTAATTCACTCGTGGTTGTTTTAAAATCTCAGTCTGAACAGGTGATGAGGATAAAGATTAAGATGAATAATCTAAAATGTCTCTGGAGCTGAAGGATCTTTATTTTGGCTGTACAGTTGTGCAGCTGTTCATGATTGATATAGAGGATAATTTGTAGAAATATAAAACAATAACCTAAGTTGCTGCATTAGAAGTCTTTTGATTATTGGAAGATATTTTGTAAGTGTTAGTGAGCAGTTTGATTAGATTTGGGACACTTCAGTTCAACAGATTCAATAATCAGGTGACAGTAGCTGAGTTATCAGGGGAACAAATGTTATTTATGTTTTAATTACAGCTGATGTGTGTTGATGCTGGGAAGCAGGACGGCGGTGAAAGTATCAGTGAGCTAATCTAAACTTTTTCAAATCACTGATAAATCATAACATTAAGTTTTCAAGCAAAAATAGTGAAGCACCACCAGTAACTCTGTGTGAGCTCCTCCAGTGTAAACATGTGCTGCTTCTCTTCATCATAAAGGAAACCGGACATCAAAGGTTGCTTTGATGGGAAAAACATTTAAAGGTCACACACTTCTTGACTTCTCACAGATTACACGTCAAATGGATAAATTGGCAGATTGATTATTGCAGTGCTTTGTGCCTCCTGCATTATCATTTACACATCTTGTAAAGAAAAGGAGAGCTTTTTTTCTGTCACATTCAATGTGCAAATGTTTCACAATCAGAATTCAGACACTTGAGAATTTAGGGGAAGTAAATAAAATAAAATAATAGACATTAAATACTGAGAAGTTTCCTTTTCATCCATCTCATCATATAGATTTTAAGTTCAGGGTTTGAGTGTCTAGTTTTTTACATGAAGCTCTTCCAGGCGACACTGAAGTGAGATGTTTGGTTTCCGTGACCTTTGACCTCTGACCCACATATAAACTTCTCCTCCACCACAGAACTGAAACAGTTTTCATGTTTTATTCTGTCTCAGCTTGTCTTTATAACCCCCGAGGTTTCTCAGACACATTACTGTCATTTTGACTGTTCAACATGTGAATGTGTAAGTTCAGTGGCTCCGCTCGGTCCTCCTCAGACATCCTGCAGCGAGTTGGCTGTGTCCTCACAGGAAGACAGATGTCAGACCTGTCTCTCTCTCCCTCTCTCCCTCTCCCTCTCCGTGTCTCAGCTGCAGTCCAAATCCTGGCTTTCCTTCACAGCTCTATTAGCCCGCTCTGCTCTACACAACCGCTCTACGCTCTCAGACACACCAGGAAACAGACACACACACACACACCTACACCATCATCACACAACGACACACACACTCACACACACACACACACACCTCTCCTGGAGCTCCTGCAGAACCAGAGGAGGAGGAAAGAGGTTGGAAGAATTTGGCCTAAAGTCCTGCAGCCGCCTTCGAACTGCTGGTAATGTAGAGTTAATGTCTGTCTGTCCTCAGCTCCTCCCCGATCTGTCTGTCCGTCTCTTTGCCTGTCTCTGTCTCTGTGATCTGTAAACAGTTTTTCAGAACATCAGCTGTGATCAGCTGAAAGGACATTTGGGAAGTGATTTAGCAGCATCAGTCAGACCATCATTTTGTGTCGTTATGTAACAAGAGTGTTTCCTCATCAGCACACAGCAGTTTCTAAATTCTTAAAACTTGTTTTTATTTAGTAAATTAGGATCATTTAATCAAATCAAGTGAACAAAACTGTTTCCATGAAGGTTTGAGGTTGTGCAAGTTTAGCAAAACAAAACAAAAACTGCTTTGAAAGAACAAGATCAGACTGTTTCTCTGCAGAACTGTACAACTGAGACCTGGACCTGGTCCCCAGCTTTTATGACCTGAATGAAGTGACTAAAAAATAAACCAACATTACAACTTTTTTTTTTTTTTTTAAAGAAAGCAGAACCTACACTTTGGGCTGGTTGTCAGCTGTGCAACTTAAAACAGGCAAGAAATGAGTCTTTGTCAGAGCTGGTTCTTTGAGGTTAGTTTTTTTCAGGGCTCTTTTTACTTTTTCCACTACTTTAACTTTACATAATGTTACATTAAACAGTTTTTTTCTGTTTTTCCTTCATTTCCACCGAGTGACGCCGACTTTGAGGACGGCTTACTGGAACTAAATTGCTGAGCAGATCATGCTAAACGCAACATTTAGTGGTTGGTGATTGTGATTAGTCAAAGCTGATGTGACATTATGTCATAACAAAGACGACAATTACAACAAACACAACCGCTACCACCATTTTCCTACTCCTGCAAGAAGTAGGACAACATGTCTTTGAAACTGAGCAGACAAATCAACATGTCCAGATACTGTCAGGTCGTTACAGTATCTGGAAAACTGTTTATTTACGTTAATCATTTATCAAATAAGCTGATTGAAGGTTGTCCACTGTAAGGATCTATTACTTTTTTCATAGAGACAGCAGACACTAGAAATGAACTATTATCTGACATTTTACAGAAAGTCCAACTTATACAATAAGACAGAGGATGTGGAGTGGAGGGGATGATATTGGGCTAACAACACTGAATCAATCTTCAGTTATACCTTAAGTGTTAAGAAAGTATCATTTGTTGGCTTTAAGTGAACTTTTTGTAACTGAAAAGTGAATCAAATCCAAGTTGTGTGAAAGAAGTCACAATGTGCAAGACGTAATATGGAAAGTTATTTGCACGCAATGTTGTTAGAGATAAAAAGTCATTCAGAAGTCATTTTAGATGTTTCGCCAAATCAAGTGAAGGGAAGCAAACAGTGGAGCTGAAAAAGAAGCAGAACAAAGCTCAGAGATTTAAAGTCTGGGTCTCATTAATCCACAAACACACAGCCTCCTGGTTATTTTTATCCTCTGCTCTTCATATTGGGAGTCTCTCCATCTGAGCCTGCTCATCCAGAAACTGAACTGCTGAATATTTTCCATCTCTCCCCCCTCCCTCCTGTTTTCTTTCCTCTGTCTCGGCTCACATGAATCTCTCTCTCTCTTTGTCTCCGGTTGAATTCTGGTCTCCTATTGGTCTGTGCTGAGGAGAGCTGGGAGGGTTAGACGTGATCTGAGTTCAGACCTCCAGTCTGTGGAGCTGCAGACTTAACTTTTGTTTCACCCAGAGGGAAATGTGAATTAATATAACAGAGCGTGGGTGGATGAGGAAGACCCAGATACTGTGACGTACAACAATCTTGGCTGATGTTCTGGTTAACATCATGGGAGCTGTAGTTTTTGAAGGCTAACTAAATAAAAAATAACATCACTCTCACTAATATAACATGTTGGAGTAATGTGTTCTCATTTCATTACACACTCTGTAAGTGGACTAGTAAAGAAAAATAAGAGGACTTTATCATGTAATTACGACTTTCTATCTTGTAATTATGAAGTAAGATTTGACAAAAAGCTGATCTTGTAATTACGAGAGAAGGTCAAGTCGATTATCACAGACATATGAGTTTGACTATCAATATAAATCATGCTAAACGTTAAAAGCCTGATTATGAAACAATGAGTCATAATTATGTGATAAGTGAGTCCAGTGCATTTCTGTAATATCCAGATAAAATCCACATTTACAACATTTTCCCTTCCTACTCACTAATGTTCATTATGTGACCCTACACCTGGTAGAGATGAAGCAAAATCCCAATGACTCAGACATGCCTGGTGTACAGCTTCATATCTCACTAAAGTAAACCACTGAGTCTGTCTTATTACAGTAAGAAGCAGAGAAATAGTGAACATCTGATTGAGGACAAATGTTGCCACGTACAGGCCTCTCTCTGAGGAAGATTACTAATCTGACTTCAGTCCGTCTCAGTTTTTTCAAAGCTTCATGTAAATCAGATTCAAAGTGACTCCACTCCAGTCCAGAGGGGGGCGGTAACGCACCTGAAACTGTTTGACAAGGGCCAAAAACAACACACAAAGTTTAGTTTCTGCACTTCTGTCAGTTTAGTCACCACAATAACAGTTTAGACAGGTAACCAGTAATTATCCACCACCGAACACAAACACACGGGTGAATCACGGGGATGGACAGAGGATGGCCTGTCTCAACAGGCTTTCACTCAACACACTCCTTCATCCACACACATCAGTGGCATGTTGGTAGTTTTTTTTATTGCCATTTTAAAATGTAAACAGAAAAAAGCAATAAAAAGTTACTGGACTTTAAAACATCAGTCATACAGTGAAGATGTTTGGGTCAGTGTTGTAAGCACTATAACTGAAGTTGGGTTTCAGTGAGTTTTATTTAAACACTCATATCAGACCCATGGACTGATGTGAACCTGGTTATTACAGCTGTTGATGTGGCTCGTCTCCCGTGTTTTCATTTCATTTTTAAGTTCTGAGCCCAGAATCTGAAGCCAACACAGGATCCAGGCTTTAAGCTGAATGTACTCAGCCTCTGTTTGGGTAACACTACAGTGTGCAGATGCTATTTGGACTGAAACAGAGGAGCTGTACATAAAAACACTTAGGATGCAAACATGTCACATTACAATGTTGAAACAGACAGAAATGTAACAACAATCAGCTACAACACTACTATCATGAAGCTGGTTTATGCACAAGAAAATCAGTTTTAAAATAATGATAAGAAACATCAAGAACTTTAAAGAAATGACCACCTAAATCTATAGATCTCACTGATGGATGTGACCCATGTTACTGCTGTCTGTACTGATGATTGCATTGTCTTCTCACTGGAGTTGTGAGGACAGTCAGGATAGTATTTGATCTACTTTTAGCTCTGGTGCGGTGTCCAATAAATCTGATTAATAAAAAGAAATAAACTGTTTGTTCAACAGCTACATGTTTTATGAATAGGCTCAGAGAGAGAACAAGTCGCTATGACAAACGGCTCAGCACTAAATAAACAATAACTGCTCTAAAACATGACTCTCTGGAAACAAATCACATATGGTTTAACACTAACAACATTACCTATCATACACTGGTTCCTGCCACAATCAAGAACCAAACAACTGAAGATGACAAGGTGCTGTACACACAATAAGACAGCTTACATCAAAAATCTGTACAAAAAACAGTGTAAATATGTAATATACCGTATTTCCCGCACTATAAGCTCCACCTAAAAGCCTTTAATTTTCTCAAAAACCGACAGTGCGCCTTATAATCCGATGTGCCTTATATATGGATCAATATTGGTTAATTATGGCTACCGTAGTCAGGGGGTGTATATTGTGATTGCACTAACGTTTGATTTACCGTAGTGGTATCAGACTGTTTCTTTAACGTGTTTACTGAATCAGGGAAAAGTTCTCTCCATGTTTGTGATGCACTAACTACATGATAAAAAGTTGCACTACCTGTTGTACCTTGCTGTTGGTAAAAGATAAAACTACGTCACTGACGTTACCTCGGAGAAAAAAATAAAACAGCTGTTCATGTAGCTTTGAACTGTGACAAATGGAGTTGGAAATACATTGTTTTCAATGAAGGCGGCGCAAATACCAGTAAGAGCTACCGGTACGTACGGTACCGTATTGTGAATGTACTAGCTTGTTGTGGAGTGAACGGAGTTGTCAGAACGTTGGTTTGTTTTCTATTAATAAAGTTTGACTGACTGACTTATCTAACTGTTTTGTTGACATTACCTTTAGTGCAGCTTCATCTAGATGGATGATAACACAACCCCAGACACTACAGTAGTTTCTATTCTATGCACCTTATAATGCGGTA
>OOFC01013406.1:0-23883 GCA_900323345.1 Pseudochromis fuscus | reverse complement strand
GTGATGGCCGTAAGTGTTTAACTACCACTTCAAGCCGTAATGTGCAGGTTTCCATGCACTTTGTTGTGGTCGAGCTTTTAAGATGTGTCAGAGAGGAAAAAGGCTCAACTGGCCAATCAGAAAAACTAAAGTGATCCTGTTGTACGGATGAGTCACTGCAGTGGATAATGTGAATAATCAGAGCTGTTAGGTGTATACATGTGATTACCCTTCACAGGCGATGCTTATTGTGACAAGTATGCATGATGTGGTGTGACCTGTTGCCGTGGTGACCAATGGTCCAGGTGGTGGTTAATAATAAAGAAAGAGGAGAGGAGGAGGACTTGATGGTGGTGATGGATTTTGTAGATAAACAGTACTACTACTAATAATGAAAGTAGAGTGAAACACAGAGGAGAAACAGCAGATGGGTGGTCCATCTGACAATAATCTCATTAAATAGATGTTAGGCTTCAAAAAGAAGATTTAGGGCCGTGGTTAGTTTGATTGACAGGTCTGTTCTCCAATAAGACCAGATCTGAACTGCAGTCTCGTAGATATTAGGCAGTATCCTTCAGTTAAAGGATCAGACTCTCCCTCCTCACTCCTTTCTTCATATCCAAATATGGTCACATCTGGCTCCAACAACCAACATGGCGGTGTTCAAATACCAAAACTGCTGGCTTTAAAATACCCAAACCAGCAGCTAGTTAGTCTATGCTAACATCAGGGACTAAACCGTGTGATCATATGAACACAGGAAGCCACCCAGACCGAGCTTGAGCCAGCTAATGAGGAGGCAACATGACAAAGAAAATTTAAAGGTGCAATAAAAGGATGAGGCCACTGCAAATCTCATCAGTTCCTCTCACCAGTGCAGGCAAAGCATGGCAGGAATGGGTGCTCCCATCTTGTGCTGGTGATGCTGGTGTGGAGTAGTGAACAGATGGTGGAGATGTGCTACTGAAGATCTGCCTCGTATATGAGCACACATCCTTCACACTTAGTCATAGTCCAGCTGCCGCCATCTTGACTGTCGTGGGCTGGTGGGGGTGCTTGCTGTATGTTGATCTCTTTACGCTTATCATGTTCTACCACCTCCACATCAACGACTTCCATAAGACAGGATGGTCGTGCTGTGAGCTTGCTCGCTATAATGGGACAAATTGCACTATTGTTTCTCGACTGTCCTATAAAGGACGTCTCTACAGCCATGTGTTTCTGAGTTTAGGTTGGATGAAAGTTAGTCCCAACAACATATACTCATGGTTGTGGGATGAAATTTGCTGATGCACATGAAGCTATGAACATAATTTCCAGGATGTCTTTGAAACATTTAGCTGAGAACCTGCTTGGATGATTTAAAATGTTTCCAATAATAACCGAGAGAATGAATTCCTTCCTTTGGTCATGCTCAATATGGACTCTGCTCTGTGAACAGCAGAATATTTGTGTGTGTGATATATTTGCACACTCGCTGCATGCTGTAGAGTTCCCAGTTTGAGTAGGTGCATCTGCTATTATTATCAGAAGAGATATTATATAACTGCCATTTGGCTTCCATTTGACTGCAGCATCAGCTCAATACCTTATTGATTAAGGGAAGTGAATAGTTTGACTCGGGGTTATCCTCTAAAGCTTTTAAGCCTTTTTAAAAACCTCACATCCACAAACCGAAAGCTCCTCTGACCTTTCCAGAGACTTTTTCAGCGTTGGACTGACTTCCAAGAACTTTTTATTGTTTTTCTTAAAGATTGAGATTTTGTCCAATGCTTTTTTTTTTCTTTGCTCAAGTTATGATCATTGAGAAGTATTAACCTACCTACTTGTGCAGTCATTAAATATGAAGCTGGATTTAGGGAGTATTAATACTAGGGCTGACACCTCTCAGTCGGTTGGTCGACGAGTTCTCGTCTGACAAAAATCTCATTGGTCGAATAATTGCATGTGTCACTTTGATAGGAAAGAAGTGCTTGGCTTAGTCCATTAGTCCTATTTGCAGGGGTGGGAGGGAGACCTGATGTATTAGCTGAGATTTTTTTTTGTGACATCCTCTCATAGATATTGCAGAAGTGTAATTTTAAACACAATTTCTGCTGCATTCACTGCACAATCTCAAGTAGTGCTTTTATTTTGTAATGAACAAAATCACCCTTATGTAAACAAGACTTCTGATACACTAACTACATCAGTCACGGTGCCTACATCACCGTAACACATTAAACACCAACACCTCCTCAACCACGTAACTATGAAACCCACACAACACGGAAACATGAACACAATGTTACTAAACAATAACATTTAACTGCAACAGGTAACATTCCCTTAAGTCATTGCAGCTGTACAGTCCAATCAGAGCAGCCGGCTCAGTGATATAGTGTTTTACGTCTATATTTCTGTTACATTAATCACACGGTTTAATAGACACAAAGTTAAAACAGCGTCACAACTTTGGACTCTCCCATTCTGGATGAGACTGAAGACCAGACACATTTAAACATGGAAATCATATTAAGATGCTAAGCATGATTTAGCCTTGTTTTTTTTAGTCGATCAAGTTTTTCTTTGGTTGACTACATCCCTAATGAATGCACTGTATTTCATTTATTTAGTGCACAAACAGAAACTTTATTTCAGATTGAGCCAGGTTAGCTGTGTACTTTCCAGAGTTTTAGCTAAGCTAAGCTAACTATCTCCCAGGAGTGGCATCGATTCAATTATTTAATTTGATCCTCTTTGTTTCTCTCCTCCATCATGCTGACATCCTGCTGTAGTGTTTTAACTCTCATGTCTTCGGTCTGTAATGAGCTCTTCCGGCTCTATTGTGTGCAGAACTGAAGAGTGGACCTCACCATTAAAATATGGCTGATCAATATTTCAAAGGTATACGCTGTATAATGTTAATGTTACAAGCTCTGCTGAGCGAGCCTTAATGTACTCTGTGGATGATAGTCATTATACGTTTTTATTCTTCCTCTCCTGACCATAAACTTTTGTAATTCACAGCACTTTTTTAACGTTTGAAAATGATTCTTTGTCTTCCAAGGATATACATGAAAGCTTTGAGTTTTTAGCAGAGAATAGAAATCCATATTACTCGCTCCGTTGAAGGAATTGTCTGGTAATTCTCTGTTTTTTTCTTTTGTGACAGCAGAATGAAAATCAGAAATAAATGTATCGTTACAACTAACAACGATCTAATAACTTCTGTGTAGACAAACTAAAGGACAAACACTTCAGTTGTCACTCCTCTGTCAAGTTTACTGTTGATTTTCAGAAACTCCACACAGAGGAGACACGGGGGTGGAGCTCACAAAGACTTCCTGGAGGTAGACCAATCAGAGGAAAATTGATATTTTAGGGGATCTTAAAGAGGCAGGAGCTTAAAATCCAGCGGTTTCCAACAGTGAATGAAGTGAGGAGCTGCATAAAGGCCAAATCCATCAACTTCTCATATCCATCTGAACATGTTTGAGCATGAAACTGATCTGGAATTTGAAAGAGGACAAAACGAACATCCACGACAACGAAGATTACAGCAGGAAGTGTCTGTTTGAACAATTTTACGCTGTGAATAATTTTTATTTTCCTATACCTGTTGATAAATGTACATGTTGAAAATGTGTTGGACTGAAGTGTAAAAACGTCGCTGTCCTTGGTGCTGTGTCTGCAGCACATGACCATATAAGGACATCTATATCAAGCTGACGTCAGCTCGACAATAAAGTATAAAAAACAGTTGGAAAGGTGGCGTAGACAGAGCATTAGGCACACAGAGATTAATCCTACATACATTATATTTACCTCGTTAAGTAGAACTTTGGCCATTTTTTATGAACATCCTGCATTGTAGACATGATATGTGAAAGTGAGCAGGGGTGCTGGTGTAGGTCATCTTTAAGGATTACTGTCTTCATTTGGGGGAAAGGGCTTGAATCTACAATGAAGGAAACACTTTCATTGACTTTTTATCAACAATTAGTTTCTGTTTTACATGTAGTTTTAATCCTGTTTTAATTGCAGACCTGATCAAAGCAGTAAGCAGGGTGGCAGACAAAATTAGGAAACGAGTTAATGACTAATATCTGCTGATTATGTCCATGGTCCTCCTCCTCTCACTGGTTCCCCCTCTGCCTCTATTCATCCACTTTCTCCTCGTGCTAATGGTTTCTCCATTAACCCCACCTGACGGCAGTGTGGCTGATCACAGATGTATTTACGGGCCGTGGTCACACACAATGAGGAATAAATAACGTGTTTGACCGAGCAGAAGGAGACATTAGGCGGCCGTCCCCCCGACACACTGACTCCTCTCTTTAATGGAGGCTGTTGCCAGGAGGAGGAACCGTGACGTCCTGCGCTGTACTTTCTGCAGATGTCTTCTCCGAATCACCGCTTCAACTTGAGCTCGCAGGATCTTTTTGTTTTTTTCCCCGCCTCTGCTGCTGTGTTGTGCAACAGGGTGTTTAAAAATAAAATCGATATGGACTGTGATGTAGGTGGAGCGGATCGCACTCCCCACCTTCATCCCTCTAGCTTTTATCTCTGTTCAGAAAATGTTCACACTGTCATCTTTGGACGGCCAGCAGGATTCTTTATATCTTTAAAAAAAATAAAATAAATAAAAAATCAGTTAAACCATGATCAAATACTTCTGTAATTAGGATCTCTGCACTCCTGGGATCAAACATGGCCCCTTTTTAATTGCAATAATAATCCTTCAAAATAAATGTTCTTCCAATATTGATTTGTATCTTTATACAAGAAACATCCAAAACCAACTTTAGGTCTGTCAGACTATAATAAATAAAATGCTTATACAGTGAATTGCATTACATGTAACAAGAATAATTTGCACATTTAAAACAAACCCATACACGACTGATTTTGTTATGTAAAAATAATATGTAAACATAATATTTTCTCTGTGGGTTTTTCCAGTGTGCTTAAATAACAGTATGAATATGTATTAATGGAAAATGAATGAATTACCATCGTGCTATGTGAGAGCTGATTAACACCGCTGAACAAAATACTGATTGGATTCTTGTTAAATAAATGAGGTGCTAACAATGTCCACTGGGATTTTTTGTTTTTTGACAACTTTTGGAGGATTAAATATTATTGTAGCTGCTCACAAATGAGCAGAAGAGGAGGACATTTGTAACACAATAATGTTTCATCGTCTCAAAATCTTAAACCCTTCGTGATTACAGCTTCTTATGACGTCATAAGGCCTCAGATGTTAAAATTAATCTATAAGATTGTGTGTGCTGTTTGAGGTGAACACTTTCTGTCAGACTCTGTTTAATCCTGGCTTCGTGATGAAACAGATTTCTGACTCTGTGTTTGTAGCTCTTCCAAACATCGTCCTCCTTTCACAACGTCTCCTGAATCCGATCCAAGCTGCTCAGTCGACTGCAGACTCTGGTGACCTGCAGCATGCGCACGCTGCTGCTGGAGCTCTGATTGATTTCAGGTCATTATCTGTTTGCTGTGTTTGTGTTTTAGCTCCTTTACAGCTGCAGGGCTGTTTGTCAGGTTTATTTTTGTCAATACAGACGATTAAACATTAACAAGTGCGAGTGGAAATCGGCTGTTAGGAAGCTGGTTGATCTCCGCTTCCTGTTTTTGATCTACGGGGTGTTGTGAAGGCATTTATAGATGGAAGTTTTATTGTTATTTATTCAGTCATGAGTTTGTATAGAGAGCTCGTTTTGTGATTTTTAAGACTAGCCGACTTATTGAAGGTTAGAAATGCCATGAATGAAATATGAAGATGGTTGTGTCTTCCTCTGAGTGGTTTGATGTTTCCTGAAGATTTTAATGTGATGTTACGATCAGATTTGATTCTGAAGGTTTTGAACTTGATGTTGATACGTTGTGTACGTCATTAAAGGGGCTTTGCAATTTCTTTATGCTAAAAATGAGTCAAGCTGAGTTCACTTCTCACTCAGTAAAAATGGTTGTATAATATTTTCTGTGCTCTAAAATAGAACATGATGTGAATGTGATGTTGGCATTGAGTTGTCTTAAAGTCTCTTACAAACTGGCTGTCTGAATATTATATAACTTATTCTTTCGGAAAAAAAGCTGACAGGCCGAGTGTGGAGCATTGCTGCAAGTGATGTAACTATGGACCTTATATAGACGCTAACGTGATGTCACCTGTTGGTTTGTGGAGTCGCATTTTGAAACCAGAAGTTTTGCATTTGAATGTTGCCATGTTGGTTTTTTGAACCCTAAAGTGACCATATGCTCAAACAAAACTTCAGTACACCTGTATAATGACAATAAAGATTCTTGATTTAGATATGAAGGCAAGAGTGAAGAGGCAGGTCTAACCCCAATTTCCCTGGGGGATCTCCCAAGGGATTAATAAAGTATCGATCTATTGATCTATTGATCTTGAGCCTGAGGACACTATCCAATATGTGTGAGACTCAGATTCACCAGTAAATGAGCCTCCAAACCAGCTGTAAATCATTGGAGAGCACACCTGTCAATCAAACTAACCCTGCCCCTATATCTTCATCTTTTTGAAGCCTAACATCTACTTGATGATGAAGTGATTTCAGATGGAGGGATCACTGAGAAGAAGTGCTTTAGCTGATGACATCAGAATGACTTGTGGAAAAATGTCTTCACTGAGTATTTAATGGTTGAAAAGGACAGTTTTTAATTTAACATTTTCAATTAAAATCCAGAGTTTTTTGGAGCCACCATCTACTGGCCAACAGTGGTATTGCACCTGTTTGCACCATTTTTGAGACCTGGTTGCTGCGTCCGTTTCTGAATACAGTCTATGGATGTACCATTAACATGTCACGATGTGAATCTTGGTTCCAAGTTGAAACTACGATCTGTGTACAGATGCAGACACCTGTGTTTGAGCTGTGTTCACATTCTGGCTTTGGGTTGTTTGTTAATGGTCCCATTATCATCTCACTCAGTCCCATCCATGGCTGTTGGTGTGTGTGTGTTGAACTCATTAAAAAGCTTTTCAGACGAAGTATGCTGACCCTCTAACATGTCAGTTTTACCAGGTACAACAATGATCATTATTGTATTTGTACAGCAGTTTAGTCCTTTTGGATGTGAACACACGGAGCCACTTGTAATCCACTTGTCTTTTCTCATTGACCTTAAAATGCGCAAACAAACAAATCATTTCATTTTGTTGTTTACCCAGTTTTCCAAATCTGTGGAAATATTCACAGGCAGTTGTTTAATTTAGCTGTAGCGCATTAGCAGGCTTCCCAGCATGCATTGCTCTAAAGGTTACAGCTACCAGGAGTTTCTCCTCTTCTGTAATTTGAATAACACATTAATGATGGAGGCTTGTTAAGTCCTGCTTGTTTCTCTACATGACAATGAAAACAATGATGGAGGTTAGTGTCGAATTCACTCCCCACCCCCACTAATTGTAATTTAACCAACCCGCTGAGAGCACACTCACATGTTGTCTTTGTACTGACTGCATGCACCGCTGAGCAGCTTCATTTGAATGAATGAGGAGCTGCTCTGCTGAATGCATCTGTGGTTCAAACAACAAGGAGACGAGATCCACCGACTGCTGGTAGAGGAGATCTGAGCACGACCCCTTGTCTCTGTTCTCTGCTCAGGTCTTTAGTTTAAACTTTGTGGGAGAGTAAAGTTCACCATCATCTTGTTTCTTCTTCCTCTTCTCCTCCTCCTCCTCCTCCTCCTCCAATCAGATACTCTGAACCTGTCCATCTTGCACAGGAACAACTGACAGATTAATATCCATTGTATTACTTGCACCTACTGTTAATGGTGACAGAACAGCATTCACCAGACAACAACCGATAATTCAGATAATTGATCAAACATCACATGTTGGTCCGGGACTAGATCCCAGCAGCAGGATGAAGGCTGACCCTCCTCCTCCTCCTCCTCGGTTTGCTGTGTGATGTGAAGCTGAGCGTCAGTCGCCTTCAGCTCCCAGGCACACGTGGGAGTCCCACTCTGATTTCAGGCCTTTTATAGACGGCTGCTGTTCACGCCGTGTTCCTATTTCTGTGTGTGTGTGTGTGTGTGTGTGTGTGTGTGTGTGTGTGTGTATGTGTGTGTGTGTGTGTATGTGTGTGTGTGTGGGAGCAGGTCGTGGATCCTCCAACTCAACTACTCGTTTTACAAAAGAAATAAAACTCTCGAGTGTTATATTTATTCTGCAGTGTAATGTAGAGTCGACTGTGTGACATCAGTGTTGTGCTGAGTTTGTTTCAGACTTTTTGGTCCTTTCAGAATTTGGTTTTATGAACACAAATCTGTAGTTGATGAAAGTTTTTGTTTGTTTCTCTGATTTTTATTTTTTCCATAGTTTTTTAAATACACTAAACAAGACTGAAACTAAATGATTTGTGTTTTCCAATTTATATAATTTACATCTTTATTTTAAGAGTTTTTTTTTTTACCTGCAACATTGAAACACTATGAAATAAATTTTAAGTAAAAATTGCAAATTCATCATAATTTTACAAATTTTGTAAAATTATTTATTTTGTATTTTATAGATGAATTAGAAATTAAGTTTCATACTGTAAATATAAATCTCAACTTTAGTACAGTTGTTTTAGCTGTGAAATGAAGCTTTGGTTTTGTCGTTACATATGTGTTTGTGTCTCGTGTAATTATGGAAGTTTGCACAACAATTAATGTTTTTAACAGTTTTGTTGTTATTACATGTGTAACTAAAATAAAGTAAATAAATTATACAAGATCTCATCAAATATGAGCTAAAACGTACTGTACTTATGGAAAATGACCATTTATTTCCATTCATTTTCTATTTTACAGATTTTGATTAAATTTGTGTATAAAATCCAGTCATCCCAGACACTGGTGCAGAATGTCCTCCTCCCTCGCTGCATGTTTGTGCTGCTGCTGATTTGAACAACAGTTCATTTGACTTGTTAAAAAAAAGTGAAAACTTTCCAGAAATCTGTTGTTGTGAGATTGCAGTCAAGACTTGTGTGTAAACGTGCAGGGTTTTTAAATTGTTGAGACTAAAGGACAGAGGTTCATGTGTGTGTGAGCTGGCTGCTGCTTCAGCCTGTGAACCTGACGGGTTAGTGGTCAGTACCAGATGAAATAAAACAAACAGTTGCTAAAGGAACGTTCAATAGTCCAAAGGAATCGGGGATTGTGGAGACTTTCTGACTTTGTTTGACCTGCAGATCGTGTCTGTACGTGATTTAAAGTGTTTGCACTGCCAGCTGTGGTAAAAAGTTGTGAGTTAACTGAAGTGGAAAAATGACTTTGTTGTTGGTTAGAAAACCTTTGTGGCTGCTTCTAGAAGTTGTGTCAAAGGCTCCTTGATTTCATTTTAGTTACTGCTGTTTTGTTCTTGTTCTGGTTTAGGTACAGAAGAGGCAATAAAAGCCCAACTATTTTCTCTGAGCATCATACTCTGCATGTTGCTGTTTTTGGGCTCTGTGTCTGGGCTCATTATCCAGGTGACAGAATGAATTTGGTGACCGATCAAATTCCTTGTAAATGATTTTGTGTTGTGGATAGGAGCTGAAACATCTAGAGGAGGGGTGCTCAATCCTGGTCCTCGAGAGCCCCTATCCTGCATGTTTTAGATCAGCTCATCATCATCTCTGGAGAAGCCTGATAATGAGCCTGGTCATTTGTATCAGGTGTGTTGGAAGAGGGAAACGTCTAAAACATGCAGGATAGGGGCCCACGAGGACCAGGATTGAGCACCTCTGATCTAGAGAGACTTTTGACAACAGTGAGGGAGGGCTTATTTTTGTAGTAATATAACTCTCTGAGAATATGTAATTAAAAAGACGACATGCCGAACAGTTGCAGAAGTCCTTACCTTCAAAACTTCCATTTTCCACATGATGGCCAGAGCTGCTAAAGGTTGAAAAGAAAGACAAACCTTCAGTGTTTTTCATCTCTTTTAAAACTTTGTGCTGAGATGACAACCATGTTGGTTTTGGTGACATATACTGTCCAATAGGATGTGTGAGATGTAGTTTACTGGGCAGTTTTACATAAAACTAAAGAGTACTACATTCTCTTTATGACCGATTGTGACTTTCTTGACTTTTGGACTTTGGTTGGATTAAAACTGAATTTCAGTCAGTTCAGTCCCACAAAATCCTTGTGTTCAGAGGAAAGCGTGGAGGAGTTTACCATAAGTTTTAAGCCAGGCCTCCGATAATGAATAGGAATGAATAAATCAAACATGGTAGGCCTACAACTATTTCACAATAAAAGCCCTGTGAAGAATTGAAGGGTTTCTGTCCACGTAGTGGGCTTTTATTTTGGTTAAAGGAAGTCTTAAGGTTGGATTAACAGTGGTAACTTTAATGTTTTTTTTCGCTCCTGATTCCATTTGAAGCAATTTAGGACTTTATGAAGTCCTGCCTCTAATAGAAGTTGGCCTCAAATAGAGGCCTGTTATCTTCTGTAGTTTGGGTAAATAAAGGATTTTTATGTTGTGGCGACTTTCACTTTTCTCTGGTGGTTGGGGGTTGCTTTGGTCTGAATGGTCCAACATGTGTCTTCCCAACATGCCCTTCACTTCAGGACAGCCTGAGTGGGGGGTCTGGTGGCCCCTGTGGGGAGGGTGAGGGTGGGGACTCCTGCAGGGCAGTATGATTGTATGATCAGGGAGGGGAGGTGTCGGTAGTCGGGGGTGAGGTGTTTTAGCCTGGGGAGGTGTCGGCTCAGCGCAGGCAGCGTCTTTTGTCTGAGTCGTCGGCCTCTTCGTATTCAGATCAGCCGTTACTGGGCGTCAGCGTGGAGCAGGAGCAGGAGGAGGAGAAGCTTTAGCTGGGCTCTCTCTGAAGGATTTGGGTTTCTCTGCTTCACGAGTTCTTTGAAACTGTGACGGACAGGACGATGTTCCTCTCCTGATGCTTCGCTCCTCCAGGTAAGACGATAAATCTGAGCTCAGACTACTTTTTGTGTCAGTTTATTTGTGGTGTGACAACTTCCACTTGTAAAAACAGACGAGAGAAGCTACAGCCAACGTGCAGAGCTTAGGAGATTTGTTCTACATAAAGGCCTTCTCACTGACTCACAGTTTCAAGTGGTGGAAAAGACAGGCTGTGGATACTGGAGTAACTTTCCAAACATTTTTACCTGTTGAGTTGCACAAAAGAGCAGAAATCAAGTGGTGCTTCAAAAGTGTTCTGACCTGATCTGAACAGTCATATTTGGAGAGCTGGAGTCTGTGGTTTAGTTTAAATATCAGGATAACAGAGTGCATTTTCAAACGGTCTCCTCTGGATGGCTTCCTTAGTGTTCACATTGAAACATATCTGCATCAAGACTGAAACAATCGAGATGAAGTAGTCTAGTGTCACAGGAAAGTGTGTGTGAACAGCTGATCATTGGCTTTGTAAAGTTACAAATAAGCTTTGTCATTAATTGGTATTATTAGCACTTGAGTTAATTGTTGGTGCTATCATGAGGGGAAGTATGAGGACTGTGAAGAGAATGTGAAAATGCTCAGGTTGCAACTAACAATTAAAGCACATTTGAACCATAATTAGGTTTCTTTTCAAAAAACAACAGAAGTTAAAAATGGTTAGTGGTACCATCCATCTGTCCTCTATGCCTGCTTGTCCTGTGTAGATTTGTAGGAGGGCTGGCAATGAAGACATGGGACCCCCTGGGAGGATCACCAGTCCATCGCAGGGCCAATACACAACTAGGGAAACAGGGAGAGCTCCACACAGGAAGGCCCAAGCCGAGGTTCGAACCCGGAACCTTCTTATTGTGAGGGGATCACCCCCCAGTGATTAGCAATAGCATCAACTTCCAGCAACACAGAGATGTGTGCACAGTTTTGTTTGGTTTCTTTTGGCAACTATCGCAGAGTTTAACCTGAGAAAATTGTAGTTGCCTTTGGAAGATGCTCCCCCTTCAGGGACATTGTGCATCACAAGTCTCTGGCACCGAGACTTTGGTGTTAGAGAGCTGAAAAGTTTGGAAACCCCCGGACTAATATGGAAGTATTTTTTCTAATTATTTAAATATTTTGGCTTAAAAATCTAAGACTCCACTTCTTGTCAGTCTTCTCACAATCTTGTTTTGACTGATCAACAGTCCCAACCCCAGAGATATTCAGTTTAAAGTTTCATAAAACAGAAAAAAACATCAAAATCATTTGTGATCTTGTAATCAAAGAGTTTTTAGATTAAAAAACATTAAAACATGAAACATCCAGTTGATTTAAATAATCTAATTTAAATCAACTGGATGTTGGTTGCTTCTCTGGGTAAATATTGGAACTACTACAGGACTTTGAGGTGAAGCCCAACAGATACGAGGTTTTGAAGGTGGATGTCATTGTTGTAACCAGTTGTCGTGTAACCAGAGAGGATGTGAGGATGTAACACCTGGCTGTGTGTGGGACTTCTATGATCATATTTATGGAGGCTTTAATGACCACTGCATGGCGTTGTCAGGTTCTGTAATCTCCTTTTTGTGACTGATAATAACACTTTCAGTCCATCCGGAGGACTTTTTATCCTGGTCCCTGCTGGCGGCTCCACGCTGTGATCGAGTGTCAGGCTCATGGATCAGATGGAAAATGTGTCATTTTGTTTTAATGTGCAATCTGAGAAAAGTAAAACAAGCAGATGTTTGGTCATAAAGTGACTCATTGGTGTGTGTACAGGCTGTTTTTTTAGTTTTCTCTGAAGATCAATAATTTCACTGAGTAAAACCCTGTATTGACACAGGTGCTGACTGTGACTGTTTACACTGCAGGAAGTGTGAACCTGAAGAAAGCTGCTGCTCATGTTGTAAACATGGATTTAATTTGGTTTATACTGTGTAAAGTATCAGTTTAACTGAGTAAAAACACATGGGAAACAGGTTCAGTAAATAAATAATGACACACAGAAATCGCATCACTGAAATGTTGCTCAATGTAAAAACTAGTGTCATGACCACTTGTTGTGTAAAAGGTAAAAAAATGGGATTAAAAAACCAATAAACTGACTAAACAGAATATCAGAGAAAATAGAACAGATTTCAGAGTAAAAGTAAAATGATAGATACCCTGAACAACCTAAAATGAACATCATCTTGACTTTTCCAGAAGAGTGATTAGGATTATTCAGACAATCACAGATCTACCAGACTTCTCCAGCTCGTTATTTAAGTTTTCATCAGTACTTGTTCAGGTACAGTTCATTTCAGCATCACTGATATTTTTTACAGTGCAGTCTGAAGGACAGCAGTCCCAGGAGAGGACTTGTCATCATCCCTGTCTGTATCCATCTCGTCTCCCCTCGTCAGTCCCTCTGGAGCTGAACTTTGCTCCCAGCATGCTTTTATTGTCCCGGTGATTGAGAGCTCTGCTCCTGACCGGTCGTCCACGCTGACAGCTGATGATGGATCAGCTGGAGACGGCGTGTTTGCGTGAGACGCGACCCTTTTTGTGACGCCGCTGCTTTGCTTCGTTTCCTCTCTTGACGTGTGACGGTGAGGTTTGACAAGTTGTTGATATGATCGCAGGATTTCAGCCTGTGTGTTACCGCTGTCGCTCACATGGTTGTGTGTTTAAGAGCCGAGGAGGAAGTGTGAGGAGCTTAAAACCTGTGACATTTTAGAAAATAACACGAAACAGTAATTTATACAGAATTAAGCAGCGTCATGGGGCAGGAGGAGAGACTAAAGTCAGCAGATTGTACATATCAGAAAAGAAAAAGGTTAAACTTGTATTCTTTTAGCTCCAGATGGTTTCAGTCCGCTGTCCTTTGCTGCTCTCTGTCTGAATGTCTTCGAAGGAAGGACGCCCGAGGCGGCTGGAGGCTTCGTCCTCATCGACTCTGTTTAACTTTGAAGATCTCTCTTAAAAAATCTGAATAATAAACTCATCAAACAGGAAATTAAATGAAAGTCCTATGTCTAATACAAGCCGCCATCAAATAGAGGCCTGTTACCTTCAGTAGTATAGATAAATAAAGGTCCTGGTCACTGTTTGACTTGTGAGTTTTTAGATGAAACAGTGTCTAAGAAGGTGTTTCGGACACTCGCCAGCTGCTTTTAGGTCTCAGTTTAGATGAGTATGGGACACTTTTAAGTCTTTACTGCAAGTCTCTGATCTAAACTTAAAGCATTTAATTTCACAGTGCTGTGAAAATGAGTTTCTGTCAGATGTGTAAACCATCTCAATAAGCAGATACAACCAAATTTGCTGCATTTGTACCACAACATCTTTGTCAGCTCATTGGAGTCGTGAAGCTTTTTCAGGATCCAATTATCAAATCTGAGACGTCCCACTGTGCCGAAACGCACCGCCGAGCAGAGATCTTCCAAAATTGTCTTTTTGACTCACAACTGCAGCGTCACTTCGGGAAAATAATGGCAACAAATTGTCAGCTGTGATGGATCATTTCTCAGCAGCGGGATTCAAACCTGAGAAAGATGATTTTCTCAGCGTGTTGATAAACTGAAGCCAGCTGCTGCCTGTGAGGAGGAGAGGGAGGAAATCAATCTGAGTTTAGAAAATATTCACTGGATAATAAGTGTAGGTGATTTGTTGTGTAATGCAAGATTGGCAGTACCCATGATTTGCTTTATAAATGCCCCCCCCCCAAAAAAGTCCTGCCCCAAAAATCTGTTTAAGTTTGCTGGTTAAAAAAAAAAAAAGACCTTAAATGTATTGTTTTGTCAGCTGAGTGTTATTGTCATCTTTCACAGCTGGAGTGTGGCGTCTTTGTTTGAGTTCAGGGGTGGATACCATGCTCACTCACACACATAAAAATGTCATTTTTCTTGATTAAGTTTTTACCTCATGGCCTTGTTTCCACTGCAGGACCTCTGTCTGAAGATAAAGACCATTTTGAGGAGGTCTCCTGTTTCCTCGGAGGAACCAGGGAACTTTATTTTTAGAGTATCTAACTTGTGTATTGTGTATTCCCAGCAAAAACAGGATATGTAGGCGGGACAAAACAATTAGAGTACCGTATTTTCCGGACTATTGAGCGCACCTGGCTATAAGCCGCTATTGAATTTATTCAAATAGTTTCATGTGGTCCACTCTGACCAGGTCTGATGTGACGACGCTAAATGTTTCAGCGGCACGGAGCTTGCTCGCTTGTAAAAAGCCAATGAGCTTCGTGCTGCTGATACATGAGAAACACCGGTTTTTAAGTTCAAAGCGTCGGAAAAAAGTAGCGGCTTATAGTCCGGAAAATACGGTAATTGGACCATTGAAACAACATAACTAGCTAGCTAATGTTAACAGACAAATTATCGATGGTCCGATGACAAAGGACACATGGCGAAGCAGTTATGCAGAGGGATTTGGGGGGCGGGAGGGTCATTTGGCAGACCAATAAACAGCAGATACTAAGTGATGAGTGCTGCATCCGACAGCAAACATTGCTAACTTTATAGATCTCACATGTATGCATTGTTTTACAGCTGTTTGACTGTGTTAAGTCCAACAGCAGCACAGAGAGCATCAGCAGTGAGGATGCTGTGTCAGGACGGAGACATGACAGGAGGAAGTGCAGGGGAAAGAGAGAGAGGCTTTTAAATGTTTCAGGAAGGTCGACGGGAGCAGCAACCCTCTGTGGATGCACGCCACTGGTTCAGCCACAGTGGGGAGCGACGGAGCTTCGGGAAGCGGAGGGGAAAACAAAGTGGGTGTTTACGTGCACATAAGAAAAGTAGGGAAACTTTGAGAGAAAAGCAGGTCACACAGGAAATCAGTTTGATGCACTGTAGTGACCTGGCAACTGTACAGTTCACATATACATGCAGAGGGTAATCGGATTGGTCGGATTTTCAGAAATACAAGATGCTGCTTCCTGGTTATTACAGTTTATATCTGCGTGTGCTGTTGTGAGAGCTGGGGATGTAGATGATGGATGAGTTAAGGACTTGATTACACCGATGCAAAAATAACATAAAAATCTAATATTCATGAAACGTTCATTGAATTACACAGAGATACAGGAGGAGATATTAAGGCAGGAGATGTAGAATCTTTCTCTGTCCTATCATCATATCACCCACCGCTATGGTAGAATTAGAGATGCACAATCCAGCTTTCGCTATAGATAAACAAGATAAAGGCTCATACAAACCTGAAACTGGTGCTGTTTTTGTGGAATCAGTGTATTTTAAGTAAAGCAAACAAAAACGGGGTTTCGATGACTGATACTGACCAGAGATCTGCTCCCCCAGAGGAGGGTTTCTTTTATATGAAGCTATGTGCTGCTGTTGTCATTATCTTAAAGACTTTTACTGGATCAGATTGTGAATCTATTCATCATCTTAATCCTTTTCGATGGTGTTGAAGAAACCAAGTATTCCTGTGGATCAGTCAAAACAGGCTTAGACTTCTTGATGCTACTTAGTAGAGATGGGAGTCTCCACTGGCCTCATGATTTGATTTTAATTAACCTGTGATTTTTTTTTACAGTCTTTGTCTAATATCTGAAATGCTCCAGGTTATAATGAGGTCATTGTTTACTAAGTTGTGTTGTCGTGCCAGATTTCAAGTCTTTTAAATGTTCAACAAGGTTGTATTATTCTGTCACAGAAGTTGTTTGCTTTCTAATTAATTGATTGTTCAGTGAAAAATAGTTAATAACATACTAAATGGTATGTTTTATTTTTAATGGAAACTGTAAAACTGTTAAGTTTTTACTTAGCATAGTAGCCACCAGAGAATTGGATTTACCGTATTTTCCGGACTATAAGCCACTCCTTTTTTCCGACGCCTTGAACCCTGCAGCTTAAACACTGGTGTGGCTCATGTATCAGCGGCACGAAGCTCATTGGCTTTTTACAAGCTAGCAAGCTCTGCACCGCCAATACATTTAGCCTCGTCACCTCATCAGACCCAGTCAGAGTGGACCACATGAAACTGTTCGAATAAATTCAATAGCTACTTATAAACAGGTGCCCTCAATAGCCTGGAAAATACGGTACTTGAACTGTATTTAAGTTTAAAGTTTATTTTCTTTCACTTGACTAATCCAATAAACGATTGATCATGTCTCCCTGAACATGGGCAGATTCAGGGTCGGGGGCCAGAGAGGCATCTGATTGGCCCTTGAAGTACCTCAGTCCTGAAAGTAGCCGCTTGACTCACTTTGAAGCACTTCATTGTATCATTACAGGTGTGCATTTCTAAAAATGTTGAAAGTACAGAAAGTGCTTCAATGATTTGCAAAATCTAGTCAGTGTGTGGTGTTTGGTGACCAGAGGGTGATGTCTCTGCTTTTTGCAGATGATGTCATCCTATTGGCATCATCACACAGATGCCTCCAGCACACACTTGAGTGGTTTGTAGTTGAGTGTGAAGTGGCTGTGATGCGGATCAGCACCTGAGTTTCTGAGTTTGAGTCCATGGTTCTGTCATAGAAAAGGATGGCGTGCTCCATCCAGGTAAGGAGAGAGAATCTACCCCAAGTGGAGGACTTCAAGTATCTCGGGGTCTTCGTCACAAGTGGAGCTAGAAGGGATCTTGTGATTGACAACAGCCCCGGAGCAGCAGCATCAGCACAGATGCAGACGCAGTACCACTGAAGGGGCAGCTGAGCCTTGAGGCAAAGCTTACCATTTACCAGTCGATCAATATCTCTACCCTCACCTATGGTCATGAACCCTGGGTAATGACCAAACGAATAAGGTCATGGATACAAGAGGTTTTCATTGCCGGATGTTAGGTCTTACTCTGCGTAATAGGGTGAGGAGGGTCAGGATGATGCCCTCTGGTTGCATCCCATTACAAGTTTATCAGGTACAGACAACTGTGTGGAAACCCAGAGGTTGGCACAGGACCCGCTGAAGGACTTGTATCTCCCGGTTGGTGTGAAGGAGATTGGGATGCCCTAGGATGAGCTGGAAGAAGGTGCAGGGAACAGAGATGTCTGGGCTTCCCTGTTCGCCCGATGACCACCATGACCCAGGTGGACTTAGTGGTGTAGAAGATGGATGGATGAATGGATAGTCAATGATATGTATTGACAGCAAACAGGAAATGACTGATGAAATGCATGTCAAACTTCCTGATTAAGAAACTGTGATAAGATGTTGGATAAATAGTTTGTCTTTCTGTGTAAAATGTGGCCTCTGATTCTGGCAATTTGGCAATCCCATTTACAGAAATCATCTTTCTTCTGTTCATGATGTTATCACTGAACCAGTGGTAACCTGGTTACAAAACCCATTTATAGCTCTGACTGAAGCCTCACTCCTGAACACATAGGTCTAAAGTAAACTTCCCGTCATTGTCAGATTTTCAGCTGTACCTGAACGTCTCCTCCTCGTCATATTTCTGCAGATCTCTGTGTGGGATGTGACTCAGGTTTCTACCTTTTCGCTCCCACACATGTTGCTGCCGTGGTTCAGTGTCACGACGAGAGCTGTGGTTGTGACTCGTGACTGTTATCTTTCCTCTTCTCCGTCTACATCTGCCGAAGCTTCCCTCATTATTCTGCTGATGGAAGGCGTCGCCGTCTCGGATCAGGAAGCAATGTTGCCGCTAATGAACCCGGTTAGACGAGATGTGGCGTGGCGGCGCCGGAACGAACTGCCGCTCAGCTCGGCTAAAGCCCGAGAACAGCAGGACCAAGGGGAGATAAAAAGCAAAGATAATGATTCAGAGTTTTTATGTAAAAGTGGAAACACGAGCTGTTAATCTTCTTCATAAATAATTCAGCATCCATTTAGCTAGAGCTCCTGAACCGAGTGAACTGGGTGTGGACTGCTGGAGAGGACGAGTGTTTGTAGTTACAGACTTTGTATCTGTGAATGAAAACTTATTCACACATGAAATATGTAACATGGTTGCTTCAAAAGTTCTTTAAAGCCACAGCTTTGTGTCATTCAGACATGGCTGCTTTTTAGATGACTGTTCCTCTTTATTCTGCTGAAGCATTGGATAGAAAGAGCCATGGTACACATGCAATATTATGCTTCTCATGCACAAGACTAGATGGTTCAAGAAGTTTATTATGGAGGCCAGGAGAGTTCATCGCACTGCAAGAACAAACTGCATATTTAAAACAAGCGGATACACCGAAAATACAAATGCAAAGGCCAATCGCTTTTTCCCCCAGAACAACTTAAAATAAAGATGTGAATGAGGTTTCCAACTTCTCATTGATATAACTTGTTGCTGTTTAACTTTGTTCCTGAGATGAAAATAATTATCTTGTCTCCTCATTAATCTGAGTCTATGATAACTCCAAGACTTAATCCCAGGGGTACATTTTCCCAGTTTATTTAGGAGCTTATCTCCATCTCGTTCCTGGTTTATGAATTTAAGTTAAAGTGTACTCATTTAAGGAGACATAATGACAAGAGGACTGAAATTAAACATACCGTTTTACATTTCTGCTTTAACAAAAGGCTTTAAGTCTTCTGCAGTGAAATCCCTGTGTGCACTTTTATGTTCCTGTTGTATTTCTGTTCAGTTTACTGAGCACAGACAGAGGTATAAATCTCACTGTATATGTGTTTTCAAATCACCAGCCACATCAATTGATCAGCTGTCGCAGTCTCTGAGCCTCAGATTCTCCTCACTTGCTGGTGGGTGATAAAATACAAACACTTGTTTTGTGACAAGCTGACAATGTAAACACTTTGGTTCATGTACATAATCCTGAAATTATGAAGACATTGAACAGCATGTTTCTCATTTGTTTGCTGAGTATTGATAACATTGAAAGGCTTTGACCTTACCATGTAAAGTACTGTATTTTCTGGACTATAAGCCGCTACTTTTTTCCGACGCTTTAACCCTGCAGCTTAAACACCGGTGTGGCTCATGTATCAGTGGCACGAAGCTCGTTAGTTTTTTACAAGCTAGCAAGCTCCGTGCCGCCAATACATTTAGCCTCGTCACATCAGACCCGGTCAGAGTGGACCACATGAAACTGTTTGAATAAATTCAATAGCGGCTTATAGACAGGAGCGCTCAATAGTCCGGAAAATACGGTACCTTGATGTTATTGGATTATGATTTGGCACTATCCAAACTGAATTGAACTGAATTTGTGCCAATCACATACTAATCATTTGGAGGTTTTGACTGATGTCTATTGCAATGTGACTCTTTAATTTACTGTTGAATTATCTAAATATCTTGATTGTCTTAATGTTTCTCAGTCTCCACACACAGGTACAGTTGCGGTTATATTTGCAAAGTTCGTAAATCTGAAACTCCATCCATTTTATTTCATTTTGTTGCTTTTGGATTTCTACTTTCTGTTAATGCACTTGTACATTTCACATTGGCAAAGTGCTCTGGATAGGCAGTCTGTTGTCCATCTTTCTTTGCGATTCCCTGCCAGGTTGTTCTGTCGTGAAACAACTTTCGCCTGTTTTTACAAACCAGTTTTGCTTTTTACAGCCAAACCTGCTACTCCCAGTAGATTTCTAGGATTAATTCAGTTAACTGTTATTTCATTATACTGCCAAGTCAAAGTGATCTGAGGGCACGTTGCATAACTAGGGTGAGGGCCTTACAACACTCGATTGCTGTTTGACCTTCACGGAAAAGTGGAGTATCTCAGACATGAGAGCGATGTATTTACTTTCCATCAGAACAATGTAAAGTGGTGAATACCTCTGCATGAAGTATGTTACGTTGATAGTTGATGCTTTAAGTATTTAAGAGTCTGCTGGTGAGCAAGGGGGAAAAAGCTTGTGTGATCCACGAGTGAAGTTTGAAGTTCCTGTTCTTTTAAAATGTTGCACAACATTTTCCAAACAACAGAAATCTCAAGTACAGCTGCAATACTGTGAAAGAGATCAACAATATGAGGTAAATAAAGTGTAAAAATATGATGTGTGTGATGAGTAACTTTGAGCTTCTTGAAAGCAGTGATGGGCCTGAGACCATAAACCGTGAACTCTGTAACTCTGGAAGTTAAAGAAGTTCAGACAGAATCAAGTGAAAAGTGTGTTTAAAAGGTTTAAACGATGATCGTGACTCAGCTGGTCTTATATCCTCAGGCAGCTCGGGCTCCAGCCTCGGGGCTCTGACTGGAAACCAAACTTTTATTTCAAGCTTGAAATCGGGACCAGAATAGAAAAGTCCCAGGCAACACAAAGATCAGTAACTCTCAGATTTCACTCAGTTCTGCATTGAAGAGGTAGATCTGTAGAAACCTATCTTATCAAAGACATTTCCATAGGTCCTTGAAGAACTTTTACTTGTCAACAACAAAGTTAGGACAATTTATGGAGACCAGAATGAACTGAAGGAGGTTTCTGAAGTAGTTCCAGGCTTGGTTGAGGGGTCACAGGAGAGGAACCAGTCGTCTCTGAGAAGGTTTGAAGGGTCCTTGAAGATGTTATGTTGGACTCTGCGAAGGTTTCAACTTTCTATAGGTATGAGTCACAAATTCATGAAGGTTATTTAACCAGATATAGAGTTCATAGGGGAGGAACCGGTAGTATCTGTGGAGGCTCCAGGGTTTCTTGAAGTGGTTTTTATGCTTTAACGAGTCCAACAAATACCAAAACATACAGCAGAATTTTACAAAAACGTCTAAATGATGCAAAAGACAAATTTCTGATGAAGCCACAGAAAAGTCTGTAGCTCAAAGCTCCTAAAAGTTAAACTAGTGTGTTAAAGCATTAATGCACCCTGCATCTAATTAGATTTTGAAACATTTAGACTTGTTTTTCATCATTGATAAGATTTTAAGTGACCGACAGGAAGTGAAGCGTAATGTGATGCAGCTCTTATATAAAAACACTCCACTACTCTGCTCGCTGAAATCAGAGCTTCTTCATGATGGAGGATCTTAGTTTACTGAAGTAGTGTTTCCTTTGAACACTAAAAACAGAAAAGAGTTTTTTCCTGATGAAGGCAGATGAACTCAGTCTGTGCAAATTCTTAAAATAGTCTGTAGAGTTAACATGCCATTTAATACAAAGTGTTTCTCCCTCTTTTAATTTAAAACCGGATTAATTGTGGGAGATAAACTTGTTAACTGAGGCTCTGATTCACCCGACCCAACAACTGCAGGGATGTGTCTCTTTCAAGGGCGGTCTGAGCCAATTATCAGCTCAAATGATCCTGCAGTGTGAGAGGTTTACAGGCAGAATCGTAATGTAATTGTAAAATAAAAACTCTTGAGGTTGAAAATCTGTTTTGCCAGAGTGTCCTGGTCAAGAGAGGCAGCAAAAGTTACACAGTGATTTACACAAAACAAGTACCAGTACTCAAAACCCCTGAGAATATTCATATCGTGTGGGTTCTGAACTAAAAATCATTATAATATGATAGGGTTTACATTAAAATGTGATAAATCTATATCGTGCAATAACATGATGAAGCCAGGAAATGATGTTGGGAGGACGGATAAATTGAGGACAAATGGGTTGATACATAGGAAAACTTTGATGTTACTGAGCACGGTGGATGACATAAGTGTGTGCAGGTCCAACTGTCTAAAGGTTGCGTCATGTTACCATGGATACGAGCCAAACCATCTGACCCAAAGTACAGTGATGCTTTTGTTAAATATTCTAGACCATTGTGGTGAAATTACCGGTGATCTTGGGATTACCGTTTGTTGAATTGAATCCTCATGAAACCAAACTATGAGTCCTGAAATATCGTCATTCGTTCCGTGTATAAAGAAATCAAAGTTATTAGTAGAGTCAGCTTACCATGTTTAATCAGACCCAGGGTTGATGCACCTGAGTCTCATCAGGGGATTGCTCCGTCCTTGTCCAACACCACAAGAGTTTCAATCAGTATGACGTTATTAAAAGATACATTTGTATCACATTTTAAAGTGATGGGGATTGTTTTTTATTTTTTTTTATGTCCCCATTAAAAATCATCAGACATCTGGGTAATAATTATTGTAGGTTGGACTGGGCAATAAAAGTCAGTCATAACATTTTGTAGCTAGATGCTTCGTAGCCATTAAAGTCTTGATTTAGTGAGATCAGCTTCATAAGAGGCAGTTTGTTGCAGGATCTCTTCCTGTGCTTTTCTGTTGGATGTAGGTCTGTAGATAAGGCGGACAAAGACTAACAGATAATAATATATACTAATAAACTTGCATTAGCCAAGTTTAGAGAGCAAGAGTAAAACTTTATTCCCACTTTAATTGTAGTTTGGTGATTGTCTTCTCAGCTATGACTTCATCCACAGTTTTTTTTGTTTTTTTATCTCCAGCTGAAAGATGTTCAACCTCCATGTTTGTTTTCCTGTGAAGTCAAGTTTAATCAGTTCAAATCCACTCTGAAATATTCTGGTGTAAATGCAGACTGTGTGGTCCTGCATCTGGACTGAACCATCTGCTTTGTGTGTTTATATGATTTTAAAATATTTAAAATTGGTTTCAATGTGCTGTTTTCTCTGTGTCTCCCGTGGCCTTAAATTTGATCTAAAAATCCTCCAGTGTGCACCAAACATCAAGCTGACAGACGTTTCTGTGCTGAAAATCACTACAACGCTGTAACGGTCGTCGTGACAACAGCACAAGGATAAACTGCATCACTGAATTTACTGAAGGACTGGACTTTTTGCTGATGTATATGTACTCTATTCACATTTTAAAATACATGAACAAGCTCCAGAGCAGATTTGTCCAAAGACAACATTTAGTTACACAACGTTAAAACGCTGTCACGGTCTTTGTCATGGCTGAAGTGATTTTAGTGATTTCATTATGTTACACAATGAAGCTTCATTATAAATAATGTTTAAAATTCATCATTGTAATAAAAATACAATAACAGCAAAACATCAATATGATCAAAAACAGAAATAATGTTGCAGTCGTCTCTGAAAATAATGCAGCACCAGTCAGTGTAATGATGGAAGATGTTTATTGAAAGATTTATCATCTATTTTTCATTCCAACCTGAATAATGGGGCATCAAATTAAAAAATTCACCAGGCTTGTATTT